>LZPO01055306.1:58018-77604 GCA_001675575.1 Neotoma lepida
CCCCCTCAACCCACCCCCATTCCCACCTCTTCTAAAACAAGGTGTCCCATGGTGAATCTCCAGAGTCTGGCACTCTCAGACAAGGCAAGACAAGAACCTCCTCCCTGTGCTAAGACTGTGCCAGGTGTCCCACCCCAGGCACTGGGCTCCAAAAAGTCAGCCCCTGCACCAGGGACGGATCCCGATCCCACCGCCTGGAGGCCCTCAGACACTTCAAGCCAAACAACTGTCTCAAGCCCCCAGAGGGCCCAGTTCAGCACCATGGGGGGCTCTACGGTTATTGGTCCACAGTTCATGCATTTCCACCGGTTTGGCTGGCTTCATGATTTCAATGTCTCTTGTTCATTGAACCTCTCCTCTCTCCCATCAGTTGAACTCCTATCGATGTTTTCATAGTGCCCCATATTTTCTGGATGTTTCATGTTAGAATTTTTTTTAGATTTAACATTTCCTTTGACCAAAGTATCTATTTCTTCTACCCGATATTCAATAGCAGAGATTCTTTCTTCCAGCTCTTGTATTATATTGAAGCTTACCTCTGTAGTTATCTTTAGAATTCCTCAGTTTTCCATTTCCAGAATTCCCTAAGTACATCTTTTCTTTATTGCTTCTATTTCTATTTTCAGGTCTTGAATAGTTTTATTAATTTTCTTCAACTATTTGTTTTTTCTTGGCTTTCTTTAAGGGGTTTATTCATTTCTTCCACTTTTTTTTTGGTTGTTGTTCATGTTTTCCTGGGTTTCATTATAGGATTTATTCATTTCCTTTTTACGGATCTCTACCATCTACAAATAGTTGGTTTTAAAGTCTTCTTTTTTTTATGCTTCTGCTATATTGGAGCATTCAGGGCTTGCTGTGTTAGGATAGTTGGGCTCCAGTGGAGGCATATTGCCCTGGTTGTTATTGATTGTGTTCTTCTGTTGATATTTAGACACCTGTGTTTGGGGTGCTAATATCTGGTTGTTTGTCTTTGTTAGGTCTAGGTGCTAATATCTGGTTTGTCTTTGTTGGGTGAGTGTTTTATTTCTTGGTTCCTGTTTCCTCTTTGAATTGCTAGAGTGTTTGCTGGCTTCATGNTTCCTGTTTTCCTAGCCTGCTTGGCTGGTATGTTCCCAGGGAATGATTGCTGGTAGTAGAAGCTGGAAGAAGGGGAGGCCAGGGGGAGATGTTCTATTTCAGCCCTAAGCTAGGGGTGACACTGAGGATTGGGTCTATGGGAACAGAGAGATTGGGGAATGTATGTAAGCATCATATCTGGTCATCCGGCAGGTGTGGCCTGTGGTTGGGCAGGGGCTATCTGCCTGAATTTCAGGATGGGACCAGGGGCTATCTGCCTGAGTTGCAGGATGGGACAGAGTGCCAGGAGGGAAGGGGAGGCCAGGTAGGGATTGTCTTTGGGATCCACAGGAGATATGGAGAGGTGAAAGAAAGGTTGAACTTGGCATTCTGTTGAATGGAAGGCTTCAGGGCAACCTTGACGACTGAGTTTGACGGAACTGAGAAAGTAAAGAAGATCCATGGAAAATCAGGCATTTGAGCAGGTACATTAGTGTGGGTTAGTCTTCATTGTGTTTTAGTCCTTGGAATTCATTGTTTCAAGTTCTTCTGGATTTCATATTTTACCTTGAGAAATCAGCTGTTATTCTGATAGAATTTTCTTTACATGTGAATTATTGTTCTTTTACACATTTCAATACACTTTCTTTGTTATGTGTATTTAGTATTTTAACTATGAAACTCCATAGGGAGTTTCCTTTTTGGTCTTATCAATTTTGTGTTCTGAATACTTCTTATATCAGTATGACTGTGTCTTTCCTTAGTTTGAAGAAGTTTTATTGTATGAGCTTGTTGAAGATCTTGTCTATGCCATTGACTTCGAATTCTTTTCACTTATCTATTGCTACAATTTGGAGATTTGATCTTTTCATGATGTCACACTTTTTCTCTATGTTCTTTTTCTGTCTTTATACTTATTTTTTCATATTCTTTGCTTATATTGTCTAGAAAATTTACTTTATCTTCAAGCTCTGACATTTTATCTTCTGCTTGGTTCATTCTGCTTCTAAAGGTTTCTGTTGAGTTTCCTAGGTGGGTTTTTCAATTACATCTTATTTCAGCTTGAGATCTCTTCTATGTTTCTATCTATTTATTGAATTCTGTTTTCAAATCCTAGATTCTAGGATTCTAGTAGTCATTGCCATTAGCCTTATATTTAGGTTTTCTTATGAATCATTCGGACCTTTATTGTCTTTAAGCTGTTCCTTTGGGTCTTCTTTAAACGTGAATTCTTTGGTGATGTTTAAGATTGGTCTTTTAAATTCTATTTACTAGGGTTCATTTATGTAATTCTATTTAGTGAACACTTACATAGAATAGATAAATTTTAATGGAGTGATACTGACTTACTTGATCTGTCATATTGTTGGTATTTTTGTGATGAGTTTTGGGCATATTGACTTCTGTTGTTAGTTTTGTCTCATTTGGGTAAAAACACAGGATATATGGACCAGGATAGGCCTAAAGTTGTTAGTTTTGTCTCATTTGGGTAAAAACACAGGATATATGGACCAGGATAGGCCTAAAGTTTGAATTTGGCTGTAGTGGAATGAAGTTTGTTGCATATAGGGGCTGGGCTGGTACCCATGATGTGCATCTTGGTCTAAGTCTAGAGTTTGCAGGTATATATGGGGATTGGGGAGAATATGTGTAGAGCAGAATCACCCAGACAGACCCTGGCAAAGGATTCAGAGAGAGAACATTCACTGTGTANTCCCTCACAGACACATACACTTTCATAGAAGTGACTACGTGTAGAACTATGCACAACTCAATGTTTTGANTATTAAATGAGAAAGCAAAAAAAGACACATTGAGAAATTCCAATGACCATGCTGAATCCAAAAACACTCCCAGTCTCTCAATATCATGCAATAACTTGCATATTTGAGTTTTAACATGAGTTTCCCATATACATCTTTTGAAGATGATTACAAAGCAATAATGATCAATTTCTACATATATATCATTAATGTCCTCAATTGTACATGATTTTTAGAGAATATAGTGGTACCTGGTAAGAACACCTATATTTTATGTAACCTCTTTTTACTTCATTTTTTCCAGTTAGAAATCATTTCCAGTTTTGATATTGTAGAAAAAATATTACCAGTCAGAAAGTGTACATACAAATGGAATGGTGGAGACTCTCTTTAAACCAAGTAAAGTCTAAAGGGGAATCCTGACAGTATAGGTCGATAAATTTAGATTCAGAGTTGAAAGGACTAAGAATACAATATCAAGGTCTGAGAATTGGGATTAGTCTAGATCTATGTTACTCTTTAAAATCTATATGAAGCCAAATTTTCTCACATGAACATAAAGAATTACATAGGAAGGCACTTCAGCTGGGTGAGTCTCCTAGACTCCCAAATACACTGCCCAACACTCACTCCCACACCAATCTGTAGTGGGATTTCCAGTCTCTATGAGTGAGTCTGCATCTGACTCATTGTCTAACATGCCTTTCTACACTAATCCCCAGCCAAGAGATGTGCAATCTTTTGGTTATGAGAGGATTGAAATCAATCCATTCTNCCCTGTTAAAATCAATATGACAGACAAACACTTCATAATTAAGGAACACAGGAAAAGCAAGAGCCATTTCCCTAAGATGACAGTTACTTTCCCACAGAAGATATTTATATGGGAGCAAGCAGAAAGGCAAGAGATGTATATTTCAATAGAACGAGTAGGAGAAGGAAAGACCAAGGGCCCTATAAAACATTCCACCCAGAGTGCATTTAGTGGACTTCCACCTCTGGGGTTCCTCCCATCCCAAAGGGAATGGCACACCTATCTCTTACAGCTGTTCAGTTTCTTGTCCTTCTTACATAAAACTTCAACAATCTCTTAGATGAAAACCAGCATACTAGTTACAGTTTTGGGGAGCTCTTTCCTGGGATTCTAAGAGACTCTNATTTCAAGATTATTGTGTCTGAATGAAAGTGGCAAAGAAGAAACCAAAAATGATCATGATTGCATGGTACTTTGAGGATTTCTTCCATGTGGTCACCCCTCATTACTAGCATGGTTGCAACCCCCACTTAGCCCTCATCACAACTGGACATACGTAGAATAGGGGATCAGGCTCCAACAGAATTGTGCACTTTGATCTCATAGGACTGAACAGAGATTTCTCACTCAAACTTGATCAATGATGAATAAGGGCAAGGGCTTTGACTGACAATCCTAAGCCAAGAGACCCTGAGTGTGGACTCCAAGGAACAGATTATTTTCCTGTAGGGGAAGAATGGGAGAAGGCAGACTTGCTATGACTCTCTATCCTCTCTGTCCTCATATTCACTAGGCTACAAAACCTGGGAAAGGTCCATGATAAAGATCACATTTATATTGATTTTATAATCTACCTATTTGGACAGAGGATTATCTACATAGATACTCATTATTTCAAGTACTCTGTGAATATTTGATTGTTAGTAATGCTCTATTCCTCCTAGAGGTGAAATTGTATACTAGACAGAGACCTGTTGACTAAGGATTTTATATTTTCTACCTTGATTCTACACAACCCCAGATTAAAAGATGAAACATCTTTCAAAACTCAGAATTCAAGTAAAAAAGTAAATGAATAAGGCATTCTGATGATTCCAGAAGTTTNTGCCTTCATGAGAAAGAACATCATTGAAAGTAGGGATTTGTTTCTTTCTTTTGCCAATGTTTATGTTTAATTTCTCATTTCTTCTATATAACTATATGAGGTTGGATCAGTCATTAACCTTTTACATACATTATCAAGCCTAACAGTAAAACAGTCAAGCACTTTAAAGATTAGGCACCTCTTATAAAGGTAAGATTTGAAAGAAGAGACTGGAACCCCAGTACCTGATCCTTAAAGTCTGACCTTTCAGTCTAGTGCTNAAAGTCACATTTAACAGTAAGAACTTGCCGTTGATATTTCTATGATTATCTTTAGAAATTTTTTTGTACAGTTTTTCATTCCCTGTACCCCTTCTATCCCTGATTTTTAAGACAAGATTTCCCTGTTTAGCTCTGGTTTTCCTGGAACTTATTCTGTAGACCAGGTTGTCCTGAGATTCACAGAGATCTACCTTCCCTAGTCTTCTGTGTGCTGGAATTAAAAGCATGCATCATCACCACCTGGAATCATTCTCTGAATTTTAAGGCAACCCCCTATCCCATTATCTATGACTGTATTTTTTATCTAACAATAACATCACTCATTCTACTACTAATAAAACCAGCAATAGTGACATAAATTTTAGTTTGTTGTCTTCTGATTAACAATAGGAAACTGGGTAATATAATAGAAAATGTTTAGATTATTTGATGGAAAATTCAACAATGATAGAATAAGCCAATCTTAAAGACAATAACATCTCAAGGTCAAGGCAGAATCAGGCTCACAGGACAGAGGTGGTGCCAAGTGTGTTTTTCCCTAACAAATTCTACCAGCCAGCAGCATTCACTAACCAATCATTGAACTGCTTTAGATCATTTTGATATTATCCTCAATTTGAAATTGTCTGTCCTATAATGTATATTTTTAACTAACTAAATAATTTCTTTTATTTAGAAATTTTGAGGGGCTGGGGAGATGGTTCAGGGGTTGAGAGTGCTGCTTGCTACTCCAACGGTCCTGAGTTCAATTCCCAGACTCCACATGGTAGTTCATAACCATCTATAATGAGATCTGGTGCCATCTTCTTGCATGCAGGCATTCTTACATACAGAACACTATATGTGATAAATCTTAAAAGAAGAATTTGAGGTTTGTTTATTTATTTTTTTAAATTAATTAATTTTTAAATTGAAAATAGATTCTTGTCTCATACAATACATTCTGACCACAGTTTTCCCTCCATCCACTCTTCTCCGCTCTCCCCTCCATCAGATAGATCCACTCCTCTTACATCTCTTGTTCAAAAAAGAGCAGGCCTCCAAGAGATAATAACTAAACACAACAAAACAAGATACAAAAAGAAAAGGCAAAAGCCCTCATATCAAGGCTAGATACGGTGATCAAGTAGGATGAAATGAGTGCTAAGAGTCAGAGATACACTCCCTCTCATTGTTAGGAATACCATAAAAAACAAGCTATCGGCCATAATATATAAGCAGAGGAGCTGGCCTAGACCCATACAGGCCCTGTGTTTGACCATTCAGTCTCTGTGAACCCATATGAGCCCTGCTTAGTAGATTTGGTAGGAGATGTTCCCCTGGTGTCTTTCATCCCCTCTGACTCCTACATTCCTTCTTTCACCTCTTCCATAGGTTCTGTGAGCTCCAATGGGAGAGAAGTAATGAAGACTTCAAAGTTAGACTTTCTCTCTGCATTGTTCAGCTGTGGATTCTGCATCTGTTCCCATCTGAGGTTGGAGGAAGCCTCTCTGATGAAGACTAAACAAGGTACCGATCTATGATTACAATAGAATATCAGTAGAAATTGTTTCATTGATTTGTTTTTGACCAATCATGCTTAGTTCTACCTTAGGGCTCTGGGCTATCTAGTCTCCAGTTCCTGTCCATCTAGGCAGTTTTGGGCATAGACTACCTCTCATGGAGTAGGCCTCAAGTTAAACCAAACCTCTGTTGGCAACCACCACAAATTTTGCACCACCATTGCCTCAGCACCTCTTGCCATCAGGATAGATTTTAGGTTGAGCGTTTTGTGGCTGGATTGGCTTTCAATTTTCTGTTTCACCAACAGGATCAGAACATAGGTGTGAAGGCTCTTTTCAGGCACCAGCTCAACCTCTCTTAATTTTATGAGCTGTGTGGATGTTGTCCTCACCAATAGGGCCCCACTCTCAGTTTTCAGAGTGCGACCTTCTGTCCTAGAATCAGCTGGTATTGTTTAGATATCTCCATGGGATCCTCTCGGCTTAAAACTCAACCAAATGCGATCTAGTCCTACCACTGGAAGCCTTGCCAGGCTATAAAAGATGGCCAAATCAGATTCTGTATCCTCCATAACTAGGAGTTCTCACAATGGTCACCCACATATTTTCCAGGAAGTTTCCACTGCACTCTGTTTCCATACTGCCTCCCCAGTCAGGCTGTGTCTCCCCACACTCTCTCCAACTCTCCCCACCCACCTGATCCCTCCCATTTGCATCCCCACCAACTTCCAGTTTAACCACAAAATCTATTCTATTTCTTCTTCCCAGGGTGATCCATGCTGAACCACCCTCNCCTTGTCCCCCAGAGCCCTTCTTGTTACCTAATTTCTCTGGGTCTGTGGATTGTACCTTGATTATCATTTACTTAACAGCTAATGTCCTCTTATAAGTGAATATATACCATATTTGTCNCTTTGGGTCTTGGTTACCCCACTCATGGTAATTTTTTCTAGTTTCATCTGTTTGCCTATAAATTTCATGAGATCAATTTTTAATTTAAGAAAATTTTTTATTCATTTTATATACCAACCACAGATCCTGCTCTCATCCCTCCTCCTTGATTTGTTTTTGACCAATCATGCTTAGTTCTACCTTAGTGCTCTGGGCTATCTAGTCTCCAGTTCCCTCCAGCCTTCCGCCCTGACCCACTCCCATTCCCTCCTCCAAAAGTATAAGGCTTCCCATGGAGAGTCAGCAACATGAAGTCATTTTTTAAACAGTTGGGTAATAGTTCATTATGTAAATGTACCACATTTTCTCTACCCATTCTTCAGTTGTGGGACATCTAAACTGTTTCCAGCTTTTGGTTATTATGAATAAAGCTGTTTTGAACATAATTGAGCAACTTTTCTTATGATAGGACAGAGTGTCCTTTGGGTATATGCTCAAGAGTGATGCAACTGAGTCTTGAGGTAGATCGATTCCCAATTTTCTGAGGAACTGTCATACTGATTTCCATAGTGGCTGTACAAGTTTCCACTCTCACCAGCAATTGAAGAGTGTTCCCCTTGCTCTACATCCTCTCATGCTCTACTTTCTCTCAAGCATAACATGTCATTTGTGTTTTTGATCTTAGCCATTCTGACAGGTGTAAGAAGGAATCTGAATCTTTTTGTTTTGCATTTCCCTGATGTCTAAGGATGTTGAACATTTCTTAAAGTCCTTCTCTGTCATTTGAGATTCTTCTGTTGAGAATTCTCCATTTAGATCTGTACTCCATTTTTCAATTGAATTAATTGTTTTTTTTTGATGTCTTGTTTCTTGAGTTCTTTATATGTTTTGCAAATCAGCCCTTTGAGGGATGGCAGGGGGTGGTGTTAGAGAAGTTCTTCTCCCATTCAGTAGGCTGCCATTTTGTCCTATTGACAGTGTCCTTTGCCTTACAGAAGTTTTAAGTTTTATGAGGTCCTATTTATTAATTGTTGATCTTGGTGCCTGTGCCACTGGTATTCTTTTTGGAAAGTTGTCTCCTGTGCCAATGCATTCAAGGTTGTTCCCCATTCTCTCTCTCTCTCTCTCTCTCTCTCTCTGTCTCTCTCTGTCTCTGTCTCTCTGTCTCTCTTTTGGTTTTTTTGAAACAGGGTTTCTCTGTGAAGCTTTGGCCTGTCCTGGAACTCGCTCTGTAGACCAGAATGGCCTCAAACTCACAGAGATCCACTTGCCTCTGCCTCCCGAGTGCTGGGATTAAAGGCATGTGCTACTACTACCCAGCTCTACTTTCCCTTCTATCAGGTTCAGTATATCTGGTTTTGTGTTGAGCTCTTTGATCCACTTGAACTTGAGTTTTGTGCAAGGTGATAAATGTGGATGTATTTGCATTCTTCTACATGCCATCATCCATTTAGATCAGCACCACTTCTTGAAAATGCTTTTTTCCCCCATTGTATAATTTTGGCTTCTTTGATGAAAATCAGATGTGTGGATTTATGTCTAGGTCTTTGATTCAATTTTATTGACTCTGCCTGTCTGTTCTATACCAATACCATGCTGCTTTAATTANTATATCTCTGTAGTAGTACTTGAGATCAAGGATGGTGATGCCTCCAGAAGTTCTTTTTTTTTTAACCTATCTTGGTTTTTTTGTTTTGTTTTTCCATTTGAAGTTGTGTATTGTTCTTTCAAGGTCTGTAAAGAATTGTGTTGGAATTTTGATGGGGATTGCTTGAATCTGTAGATTGCTTTTGGTAGGATGGTCATCTTACTATGGTAATCATTCTGATCCATGAGAATGGAGATCTTTCCATCATCTCATATCTCCTTCATTTTTTTTTTCTTCAAAGAACTGAAGTTTTATCATGCACATCTTTCCATTGTTTGGTTAGAGCTATCCCAATATATTTTATATTATTTGAGACTATTGTAAAGGGTGTTGTTTCCCTGATTCCTTTCTCAGTCTGTCTGTCATTTCTATATAGGAGGACCACTGATTTTTTTGAGATAATTTTGTATCCAGCCATTTTGCTGAAAATGTTTATCAGCTGTAGAGGTTCCCTAGTAGAATTTTTAGGGTCATTTATGTATACTATCATGTCATTTTTAAATAACAATACCTTGACTTCTTCTTTTCCAATGTGTATTCCCTTTCTCTCTTTCATTATTGCTCTAGCTGTGACTTCAAGTACTACAATGAATGGGTATGGAGAGAGTAAACAACATTGTCTTGTCTGTGATTTTAGTTGAATTTTTTTTAAGTTTCTCTCCATTGAAATAGATGTTGGCTATAGACTTGCTGTAAATTGCTCTTATGATGTTTGGGTACGTCCATTGTATTCCTACTTCTCTAGGACTTTTATCATAAAAGGGTGTCGAATTTTGTCAAAGGCCTTTTTCNGCATCTAATAAGATGGTCATGTCTTTTTTTTTCAGTTTGTTTTTATGGTGGATTACATTTATTGATTATTCATGTATTGAACCACCTCTGAATCACTAGGATAAAGCCTACTTATCTTGGTGGATGATCTTTTTGACGTGTTCTTAGATTTAGTTTGCAAGTATTTTATTGAGCATTTTTGCTTTTATGTTCATAAGGGAAATTGGTCTATAATTCTTTTTCTTTGTCCAGTCTTTATGTGGTTTGGGTATCAGGGTAACTGTGGCTTCATAAAATGAATTGGGCAATAATTTTTCTGTCTTTATTTTGTGGAATAATTTGAAGAGTACTGATGTTAACTCTTTAAAAGTCTCATAGAATTCAGCACTAAACTATTCGGCTCTAGAATTTTTTTTTTTTTGGTTGAGAAACTTTAATGATGGATGGCTTTTATTTCACTAGAGATATTGGTCTATTTAAATTGTTTATCTTATCTTGATTTAATTTTGGTAAGTGATACTTACTGAAAAAATATCCATTTCTTTTAGGTTTTCCAATTGNGTGTTGTAAAGGTTTTTAAAATATGTCCTTATAATTCTCCAGATTTCCTTGCTGTTTGTTGTTATGTCCCTATTTTCTTTTGTGATTTTATTAATTTAGATATTTTTCTCTTGCATTTTAGTTAGTTTGGATAAGGTTTTGTCTATCTTGTTGATTTTCTGAACAAACCAACTCTTTGTTTTATTGATTCTTTGTATTGTTTTCTTTGTTTCTATTTTATTGATTTCAACCCTCAGTTTGATGATTTCTTGCCATCTACTTCTCTTGGGTGTGCTTCCTTGTTTTTGTTCTAGAGCTGTAAGGTATGCTGTTAAGTTGTTAATATTAGATTTCTCTAATTTTGTTATTTAGGCACTTCATGCTATGAGTTTTCCTCTTAGCACCACTTTTATTGAGTCCCATNAGTTTGGATATGTTGTATGTTCTTTTTTATTGAATTCTAGAACATCTTTAATTTTTTTCTTATTACTGNCTCAACCCATTTTTCATTCACTAGAGAGTTGTTCAGTTTTGGTGAGTTTTTAAGCTTTCTGTTGTTTTTCTTTTTGTTGATTTCCAGCTTTAATCCATGATGGTTTGATAGGATTCAGGGAGTCATTTCACATTTATCTGTTGAGACTTGTGTCTGAGTATGTGGTCATTTTTGGAGAAAGTTCCATGAATTACAGAGAGAAGGTATATTCTTTAGGTCCAACATTTATCTGTNTAGTTTTTTTTAATTTTTATTTTATTTGCATTAGTGGTTTTGCCTGCATGTATGTGTGAGGGTGTCAGATCTTGGAGTTATAGACAATTGTTAGCTGCCATGTGGGTGCTGGGAATTGAACCTGGATCCTCTGGAAGAGCAGTTAGTGCTCTTAACCACTGAGCCATCTCTCCAGCCCTGTCTGTTTAGTTTTTATCTGGATATCTGTCCGTTGGTGAGAGTCATGTATTAAAGTCTCCCACTATCAGCGTCTGTGGGTTAATAGGTGATTTAAGCTGTAGTAGTGCTTCTTTGACAAACATGTGTGCCCTTGTATTTGGGACATAAATGGTAAGAATTGCAATGCCCTCTTGGTGAATTTTCCTTGATGAGTATGTTGTATCCTTCCCTATCTCTTTTTATTAGTTTTGGCTCAAAGTCTATTTTGTTGCATAGTAGAATAGCTACACAAGCCTGCTTCTTGGATCCATTCATTTGGAAAATCTTTTTCTAGTCCTTTACTCTGAGGTAATGGTTATCTTTTATGTTGAGATGTGTTTTCTATATGCAGCAGAAGGATAGATTTTGTTTTCATATCCATTTTGTTAGTCTGTTTCTTTTTATTGGGAAACTGAGTCTATTGATGTTGAGAGACTGTAATGACCAACAATTGTTAATTTCTGTTATTTTGTTGTTGTTGTTGTTGTTGTTGTTGTTGTTGTTGTTGTTGTTGTTGTTGGTGGTGGTGGTGGGTGTGTGTGTGTGTGTGTGTGTGTGTGTGTGTGTGTGTTTTATCATTCTTTTGCTGGTGTAAGATTATATTCTGTGTTTTTGTGGGTGCAATTGACCTCATTGCCCTGGAGTTTTCCTTCTACCATTTTCTGTAGGTCTTGAACTGTAGATGAATATTGTTTAAATATGACTTTATCATGGAATATCTTATTTTCTCCATTGATGGTGAGTGAAAGTTTTGCTCAGTATAGTATTCTGGGTTGGCATCTGTGGTCTCTTAGTGTCTGCAGCATGTCTTTCCAGACCCTTCTGCCCTTCTGACTTTTAGAGTCTTCATTGAGAAGTCAGGTGTAATTCTAATATGTCTGCCTTGGGTCTTTCCCCCTTGCATCTCTTAATAGTCTTTATTTGTTCTATATGTTTAGTGTTTTGATTATTATGTGGTGAGGGGATTTTGTTTTCTGGTCCCATCTATTTGATGTTCTGTATGCTTCTTGTAGCTTTATGACATGCCTTTCTTTAGGTTATGAAAAAAATTTCTTTTATCATGTTGTCAAAAATATTTTCTGAGCCTTTAAGGTCATATTCTTCTCCTTCCTCTATTCCTATTTTTCTTAGGTTTGGTGTTCTCATAGTGTCCCATATTTCCTGGATGGTTCTTGTCAGTAATATTTAGATTTAACATTTCCTTTGCCTGATGCATCCATTTTTTCTATCTTGTCTTCAGTGCCAGAGATTCTGTCTTCCATTTCTTGCATTCTGTGGGTGAAACTTGCCTATTTAATTCCTATTTGAATTCCTAAATTTTTCATTTCCAGAATTCTTTCAGTTTGTGTTTTGTTTCTTGCTTTTATTTCCATTTGCATATCTTGTAGCATTTTATTCATTCCTTCAACTGTTTTCTTTTTTAAGGGATTTTTTTTCATTTCCTACAATTATTAGTTTGTATTTTCTTGGATTTATTTAAGGGTTTTAGTCATTTCCTCCTGTTGTTTGTGGTTTCTCTGATTTCCTTAAGGAATTTATTCATTTACTCTTTCAGGACTTCTATCATCTTCACAGAGTTGGCTTTAAGGTATTTTTAAAAAATTTTTGTATGTGTGTGTGCTTCAGTTATTTTGAAATATTCAAGGCCTGTTGTAATATAGGTGGGTTGCAGTGGAGCCATATTACTCAGGCTGTTATTNATTGTGATTTTATGCTGTCATGAAGGCATCTGGTTAGGGGTGATTATATGTCTAAATTCTGACTTCTGGGTGTATCTTTGTTTTGTTCCTTGATTTCTGTTTCCTGATTTTTAGATAGTGTGATGGCTGCTTGTTTTCTGTTTTACTGGCTTGCTCAGCTGGTGTGTTCACAGGGGCAACAACCTGCTGGTGGTGGAGACTGGGATACTAGAATAGTTGGTGGAAGGAAGGTAGGGAAAAAGATTTTGTGATCTACTGAGGATTTGGTCATCTAGGAAAAGGAGACCACAGGGTGTTTCCTATTATACAATTGGGGATTAGATTGGGGAGATTGGATCTTAAGAATTGTAAGAATGCTGTGAATCCTCCTTCAGCCTACTTGTTGCTGTTTGAGGAGCTATTTTGGGTTATTGTCAGCTATTATCTGATAGGGTTGGGGGCTGGGATAAACCAATTGCATCAGGGAGGGAGAATAGGAGGGGATGAACTGTGGGCTCCATAGGCGATACGGGCAGGGGTAAGGAAGGCTGCAGCTGGTGATCTGTTGCAGTGCTGTGGATCTGGGGAAATAGAGAGAGAAGAGAAGGTCTGTGAGTAGTCTACTTGATCTGTCCTATTTTTGTAACTACAGCTATGTAATAACTTGAAATTTGGGATTTTGACACTTCTGGTCAGTCTTTTTTTACTGCTTTGGCAAACTTTAGTCTTTTATATTTCAATATGAAATTTAAGATTATTTTTAGAGTTTCTCTGAACAATCCCATTGAAATTTTGATAAGGAGTGCATTTAATCTGTTAAATTCTTTTGGTAGGGTTTGTGTATTCAAGTATACTGGTAAATATGAATCAGAAAGGAAACTTGGGTAAAGAGAATGACATATTCAACATTTAGAATTTTCCACAAGGTCTTTCATTGGAGATGAAAATAGGAAAATTTTCTTTATATTTCCACATGAGCAACAGGACTTGTGGTTTTAGTTTTTTTCTTTATTAAGAATATTTTATTCATTTTACATACTAACCACAGATCCTCCTCTCATCCCTCTTCCTGCTTCACCTCCCAGGNTTCCCCTCAACCCACTCCCATTCTCTCCTTCAGAAAGGTAAGGCCTCGCATGGAGAGTCAGCAAAGCCTGGTACATTCAGGTGCAGCAGGACCAAGCCCTTCCTCACTGCATAAAGGCTATGCAAGGTGTCCCACTATAGGTAATGGGTTCCAAAAAGCCAGCTCACACATCAGGGATAGATCCTAATCCCACGGTCAGGGACCCCTTAAACAGATCAAGCTACACAACTGTCTCATTTATTCAGGGGGCCTAGTCTAGTATCATGCAGGTTCCACAGATGTTGGTCTAAAGTTCATGAGTTCCTACTAGCTTGGTGAGTTGTCCTGTAAATTTCCCCATCATGATCTTGATGCCACTAGATCACAGAATTCATCTTCCCTCTCTTCTACTGGAATTCTGAAGTTCGGCCTGGTGCTTGGCTGTGGATCTCTGCATCTACTTCCATCAGTTACTGGATTAAGGCTCTATGATGACAGAGTATTCACAAATCTGATTACCAGGGTAGTCCAGCTCAGCCACATTCTCCACTATTGCTAGTAGTCTAAGCTGGGGTCACTTTTGTGGATTACTTGGAACTTCCCTTGCACCAGGTTTCTCCCTATCCCCATGATGTCTCCCTCTATCAAGATATCTCCCTCTTGCTCTCTCACTCCATCCCTGTTCCAGTTTGACCATCCCAATCCCTTATGATCTCATCCCCCATCCCTACCCTGTATTGCTCTCCCTCACCCCCAGTTTACTCATGAAGATCTCATCTATTTCTCCTTCCCAGGGCAATCCATTCATCCCTCTTAGGGTCCTTGTAATTAGGTAGCTTCTCTGGAGCTGTGGGTTGTAGTCTGGTTATCCTTTGAGCTACATCTTGTATCCACTTATGAGTGAGTACATACAATGTTTGTCTTTCTGAGTCTGGGTTACCTCACTCAGGATGATTTTTTCTAGTTTCAACCATTTGCCTGCAAATTTCATGATGTCATTGTTTTTTACTGCAGAGTAGTACTCCACTGTGTATATGTACCACATATTCTTTATCCATTCTTTGGTTGAGGGGCATCTAGGTTGTTTCCAGGTTTTTGCTATGATGAATACTGCTACTATGAACATAGTTGAGCAAGTGTCCTTGTGGTATGATTGAGTATTCCTTGGGTATATGCCCAAGAGTGGTATAGCTGGGTCTTGAGGTAGATTGATTCTCATTTTTTCTGAGAAACTGCCATACTGATTTCCAAAGTGACTGTACAAGTTTGCACTCCCACCAACAGTGGATGACTGTTCCCTCTGCTCCACTTCCTCTCCAACATAAGCTGTTCTCAGTGTTTTTGATCTTAGCCATTCTGACAGGTGTAAGGTGGTATTTCAGAGTTGATTTGATTTGCATTTCCCTGATGACTAAGGATGTCGAGCAATTCCTTAAATGTCTTTCAGTCATTTGAGATTCTTCTTTTGAGAATTCTCTGTTTNGCTCTGTAGCTCATTTTTTAATTGGATTGTTTGGTGTTTTGATATCCAGTTTCTTGAGTTCTTTATATATTTTGGAGATCAGCCCTCTGTCAGATGTGGGGTTGGGGAAGATCTTTTCCCATTCTGTAGGCTGTTGTTTTGTCTTAGTTATCATATCCTCTGCCTTACAGAAGCTTCTCAGTTTCAGGAGGTCCCTTTTATTAATTGTTACTCTCAGTGTCTGTGCTACTGGTGTTATATTTAGAAAGGAAGTGATCTCCTGTGCCAATGTGTTCAAGAGTACTTCCTACTTTCTCTTCTATCAGGTTCAGTGTAATTGAATTTATTTTGAGGTCTTTGATTTATTTGTACTTGAATTTTGTGGATGGCGATAGNCATGGATCTATTTGCAATCTTCTACATGTTAACATCAAGTTATGCCAGCACCATTTGTTGAAGATGCTTTCTTTTTCCCATTGTACAGTTTTGGCTTCTTTGTAAAAAATCAGGTAATCATAGGTGTGCAAATTAATTTCAGGGTCTTCAATTTGATTCCATTGGTCCACATGTCAGTTTTTATGCCAATACCAAACTGTTTTATTATTATAGCTCTATAGTGGAGTGGAGACATTTTCTTAATTGAGGTTTCCTCTTGTCAACTGACTTTATCTTGTTTAAGTTAACGTAAAACTTTCTGGCATGTCATATGAATTTGAGAATTGTCCTTTGACAGTCTGCAAAAATTTGTGTTGGAATTTTAAATATGTAGGATGGTCATTTTACTATGGTAATCATTGTGATACATGAGAAGGGGAGATCTTTCCATCTTGTCATATCTTTTTTATTTTTTCTTCAAAGACTTGAAGTTTTTATCATACAAGCTTTTCCATTATTTGGTACCCCAAATAAAGATACTCCATGATATTTTATATTATTGGAGGCTATTGTGAAAGGTGTCATTCCACTGATTTCTTTCTCAAGTCTGTTTATCATTTGTGTATAGGAGGTCNATTGATTTTTGTTAATTTTGTATACAGCTACTTTTCTGGAAGTGTTTATGAGCTGTGGGGATTTCCCAGTGTATTTTTCAGGGTCACATATGTATACTATCACATCATTTTAAAGTAAGAATCCTTTGACTTTTTCTTTCCAATGTGTATCCACTTCATTTTCTTCAGGAACCTTATTGCTCTAGCTGTGACTTCAAGTACTATATTGGATAGCTAGCTGGTGTGTTCTCAAAGTATGACTAGTAATGAGTCATGGAAGAGAGGCTAGAAGGAAAAGATCTGTGGGATCCATAGGAGATGGGAAGAGGAGATCAGGGAAGGCCACCACAAGTGTTTTGCTGCTGAGCTGGGGATGTGAATGGTGAGTTTGATTTGGGGGAACAGAAGGAGAAGAGAAGATTTGTAGACAGCCTACCTTTATGGCAGGCATGGCCTATGTGTTAGTCAACCTTAAAACAGATGTTTAGCTAAATTGTCATGGTGCAAGGATGCATTCTGATATTTATTTTTATCTATAGACAAATGCTATTCTCAGCTTCAATCAGTGAATCCTCTCTTTGAAGTCAATGACAGTGATTACAGAAATACATAGGTGCTTAAGGTGCTGAGAATAAGTGGTAGTTGAGTGTTTAACTCTAAGCAACACNTTTATACTACACAATCTAATGCCAGGAAACAAAAAAGGGCATGGGGAGAATGTAAGAACCAGAAGATAGGGAGAAAGGCTTTGAAATTCTGTCTTGCCGGCATGGCACAGTCAAAGCAATCATGACTTCAGTGAAGCTTTGGTTATCTGCATAAGACTGTACCTACCAACAGTCAATCACTGATCAGAAATCAGTGTATCGGTCTCTAATCTGCTTTGATGAACTGTTGTTTACTAGGAGGTTCTGTGAAAGGGGCAATAATTGTCTTCATTTGTATACCTGTCTCTTATACACATCTAGATGTGTATAAGAGACAGGTTCCAAACCCATGGTCGTAGAATGATCCTGATTCAACTCACTGGGCCTTCAAAACAAAATAAGGCAGCAAAAACCATGAATGTCGAAATGGTACTAACAGTAAAGATGGAGGGTTTATAAGATGAGATGGAGATTACAATGGGTAGAATAANGGGTGAATTTCCAATATATTATGAACGTATAATATATGTGAATATATAATTGCCAAGAATAACTATCTAAATAAAATTTTAACACATTTTTTCTATATTTTTCTGATAAAGANCAGAATTTTGTGTGAAAAACATAAAATTATGGTGAAGAAAATATCAAAGTTACTTAAGAAAAACCACAACACATTATTTGTATTTTACAATATTTTCTTAATATTTCTAGTTACAACATATCCTCATANGTAAGATATTTTCATACTTGAAATTTACATCACACTGTTTGACATAGTTTCTCTTTGTCTTTCACAAAGAATGCTGGGATTTATTGGAGAAGTTGTGTTTTGGGGTTTCTGTAACACATTTCATTTGTTTTGTTGTGATCCTCATGTTTCAGTCTCCTTATTGTTGTGTTTTCACAGGTGTGTCTCTGTATGAGCTTGTGGTATATGTTTTAAATCAAGGACCATGTTGGGGGTGAGCTGAAATGATGAAGATAACTAACTTCTATACTCTAGACCTGGCATATCAGGAGATCTGCTATGAGGGACTCTTCTCACAAGTCTTTAAGGAGTTGCACTCCTGGGAGAAAAATAAAAGGTAAAAATAAATCACTGCTCTAATGAGGAGCTTCGGTTATTGAACCCCCTGAGATGACAGACCACATGATTCAGGCTGTGATCTAACTTAATATCCCTTCCCTTGCAAGAATCAATGCTAGATCTTTCTCCCACAGAAGATCCTTCTGACTCTTATACTCTGTCTGAATTTCCTGAGACAAATCATCCATTCTCAACATCAAGGTGAGATATGAACATTGTTCCCCTTGAAGCCAAGCAGATAACAGCATCTTAGTAAATGTTGTGGCAATTAAAACAGATGATTTCCTGGAATCTGCTGTAGGAAGCAATGATATAAGATTTCATTTAGATGATGNGAAACAAAACTCCCAATACTCGCATACTGCTCTAATCAGTGGATGTTGAAGTCAAGAGCCATCTGTAATAGGTTCTCCACCTTACTCTTGAAGCAGGGCCTCTCAATCAAACCCAGAGCTCATCATATGGCTAGATTCAGTAGCCAGCTTGCTCTGGTTATCTCCTGTTTTGCTTCCCTAGGTTGGNATTAAAGATGGGCTTATGTATCTAGCTGGCACTTTTGTGGATTCTCATGGCCTGAGCTCTGGTCCCTATGCTTGTGTGGCATGCATTTAATACAATGAACCACCACCCCAGCCCCCATTAGGTATATTCTTATATTCATGGGGCAAAGATTTGTGAACTACAAAAATGCTACACACACACACACACACACACACACACACACACACACATATATAATTGGAACATTGTAAGAAATTATTTTTTCATTGTTCTGGAGGCTAAAGGCCAAAATCAAGGTGTCCACAGAGATGCTTTTTGTTGGGCCTGGCAGTCTTCCCTCCAGGATGAGAAGCGAGACTGCATGAACATTGTGTTGTTCCCTCTAGCCTTGTTTGGCCAGGCAGATGCTGAGAATAGGAAGTTCNATCTGTTTACAAGGAGGTTAGAGAGATACATTGTATTTTACCACTGCCCTTGGATGCTTTCCTGTGCCTGCTGGGGGGGAGGCTGGGTTGTGAGGGATATATAAGGTTCCCCTGAGTTTCAATAAACAGCATTCTTCTTTCAAGAGTGACCCACGTCTCCTGTGCTTTATTTTAGTCTCCAGACCCTTGCCGGCCTAGTGGTCCAAAGTGGTGCAGGCACCATAGCTTTTCTAGTGATTTTACTTCTGATATTGCTGCTGTTCATGTAGTTTGTTACCTTTTGCCCTGTGTCTTTTTTCCCCATCAGATTCACCACAAACATGAAACCTGTAAACCAAACAATTATTTCAGGATTCATTCTCCTGGGACTCACAGATGATACAGAGGTGCAGCTCATCATCTTCAGTATATTTCTTCTCATGTATCTTGTTACAGTCCTAGGAAACCTGCTGATCATTCTGGCCACCAGTTCTGACTCACATCTCCACACCCCCATGTACTTCTTTCTTTCT
>LZPO01055306.1:81943-94268 GCA_001675575.1 Neotoma lepida
TAAAAAAATGAGATACAGAACTAAGCAGAGAGTTTTCAAAACATGAAACACAAATGGCTTAGTAACACTTAAAGCAATGTTCAACATACTCAGTTATTAGGAAAATGCTAATCAAAACTACTTTGAAATTTCAACTTAGAGCAAAGAGAAAGGCCAGGATGAATAAAACAAGTGACAGCTCATGCTGGCCAGGATGTGGAATAAGAGGAACACTTATTCACTATTGGTGGGAATACAAACCTGCATCCCATCATTGTGATGATTCTTTAGGAAGATGGGAATAGATTGACTTCAGGATTAATCTATACCATGTTGGGGCATACACCCAAAGGATTCTATATCCTACTACATAGAAACTTGTTCAACCATGTTTACCGCTAGTCTATTCATAATAACCAGAAATTGGAAACAGCCTAACTATCCATCATTGGATGGATAGATAATGGATAAAGAAAATGTGGTACTTTAACACAATGGATTATTACTCACATACAAAAAATGAAATTTGCTGGTAAATAGATAGAGGTAGGAAAAATTATTTTGACTGAGGTAAACCAGACCCCAAAAGACAAATATGATATGTATTTGCTTAATTGTTACTGTCAGCTGTTAAGTATTTTATAAACTGTTGGGGGATATTTGATCATACTATGAAACCCGAGTTTGCATTAAATAAAATTAACTTTGGGTCAGGAGGCTGAGTTAGCCATGGTGTCAGTGGCAAGAGAAGTTAGCAGATTTGGTGAGATGCCAGGGAAGTCCTTTAGGAGAGAGTTAAGTAATATTAAAAAGAAAAATCTTTCCCACACTAAGAATGGGGAACATCACAATGCAAGGTGCTAGGACTCTATATAGTGCTACTATGGTTGGGTTGAAAATGGAAAATTTAAATGAGATAAATGACTTAGTCGAAATTGACATAATGTCAATTGTAATTACTATCAGTTGGGCAATGAATACTTTATCCTTAAAAAGTGGTCTGATAACTGTGTCAAATATGATAATTTGNCTGATAAGACACAAAAACTTTATTATTGATAAGATTTAGTTACAATTTTCTTTGTTCCAAATTCAGTAAAGAAACACAAAAAGGTATAAAGTGTATAAGAATGAGAGACATAAAAGCTTAAATTGTTCATCTAAGAAAATATTTTGAGGTCTAAAAATATAGTTTTGGGTTGGTAATACAAGTAAGAATAGAAAGTGAATTAGGTACAAAACTCTGGACTCACCAAGATAGGATAGAAAGTAGTGTAGTTTCTCTGAATTTGCCAAATACAAATAGACTGGATATTGTAAACGTAATCTTTACTTGATAATTGTTCATATTGTTTATAGTTTTACTGTGTTAGAGTTAAAACCTTTCCTTCCCATTTAGACAAAAAGGGGGGAATATTGGGGAATATTTTATCATATTGTGAACCCTGAGTTTGTATTTTCCTTAATTAAAAAAATTAACCTTGGGTCAGGAGGCTGAGTTAGCAACTAGTTGAGAGTAATCATAGAGCACTGTAGGCANCTGGAAGAGACAGAGAGATGAACCAGAATTAGTAGGGAGGGATTTGGAGTGGNGTGACTTTTTTTGTTTGATGGTGCAGAAAGACACTCTCTTTTGGAGATGCCAGCAAGGAGAGGTTAGCTAGTTGTTACTCAACCTCTCTGAGCTAGCAGGTTTTCACCCAAGCCTTTGAATCTTGAGTCTTATTTATAAATCAGCCAATAAAAATTTAGCTAAAGTTACATTTGGTGGCAGCAGGAGAGCCAGTGCCTATAGGAAGTCCCAGCAGGCTGTTGCCTCAGCAGCCAGGCTGCTGCCTGAGAAGCATGCTGGTAACTGCAGAGGCACAGTTGCTGGCTGAAATAGCAGTGTATTAAGGTGCAGCCACTGTGCCCAAGATAAAACAATAAGCAGGCTACAATCAGTATAATCATAGCGGTTAAGTATAAAGTAAGGGACAAGGTAATGGAAAGACCTCCCTAGAAAGAGAAAATAGAGTACACAGTTATAGATACATGGGGAAGTGGGGAACTGGAATGGGAGGATCAAATGAGTATGGGGAGGGAGAGGATGGACAAGTGAGGGAATATAGGCAGATATAGCTAAAACTAAGACATTTGAGGGGTAATATGGAAACCTAGCAGAGTAGAAACTTCTTAAAATGTACACATATATGAAGAAATCTATATGGAATCACTAAACAACAGAGGAGACAAAGCCAAAACTAGTCACCTCTTGCCAACAAATGAAATCTCCAGTATCATATATGCGTTGCATCTAATCAAGTTGTTGGTCAGAAGGTCAGTATGGAAACCCCCAAATAATCCAGGCTATTACAAATGCTCTCCAGTATAATAAATCTATAACAACTATAGAATGATGTCTGAATTCTAATCAGATGAGGTCTGAACATGTAATAGTTATAATGGATTCTGGTGGCTTAGCAATGATCACTTCAGCCAGTTTTAGTGGTATAGGGCTATAATCATAACTACTTAGTATAATGATGCACTAAGGTTGTGTATTGAAAGCAAACTTAGTTAGACTTGTTTCAGGTGCATCCTGGGCAATTGTGTGTGTGTGTGTGTGTGTGTGTGTGTGTGTGTGTGTGTGTGTGTGTGTAACTCAGTGGTAAAATTCATAAGGTAGACTTTTGTGTGATCCTAATTTAAATCTCTAGCACCAAAATAGACAAACAAATAAACTCTTCAATTTTGTTCACAGTCTTCTTGAATGAAGAAAGCTATTGTATACAATAATGACAAAATAAAGGAATAAAATTATTTGCTCAGTGTTGTCATGCTTTTAATATTATAGAAGGTGATATACTACTAAAATATTTAGGTAGGAACACTTACATATTGCATATTAGGAGAGCACTTTTATAGTTGGTATTGTGAAAGATAATAAGCATGTATTGCTTATTATTATCTTAGCACATATGGGCTGCAAATAGTTTGCTTGTTCTGATTTAATGCTCTAGCCCAGATGGCTTTGGAGGAGTACAAGGTAGATCTATCAGACAATAACTGGACTCAGTCTTTCAAGAAGTTCCTAAGTACAGACATACCAAGAATTAGAGAAAAACATGAAAGATACGCATATATATATACATACATATATATATGAAAGATTACAAACACATATGCACACACATATATATATAGAGAGACAGAGAGACAGAGACAGAGCTAGAGATACACACAAGGGGGGAGAGGAGACACATCATAAGTCTTAGAGCTCAATGGGAACAAGGGTGAGCTATGGAAAGTTTCACTGATTCCCCCCTCCACTTCATTCCAGAAAATCTTTTGGATGGAGATGAGTTATAAGGCTGATTTGTTTGCTTGCTTGCTTTAAGGGTATTAATCACATGGCTTCCTACTCTCTGAATACGGAATAAAACAATAGCCAAAAGGAAACCAACTACGCAAAATTAAAAAAAAATCTAAGCAAACAATCCCAAATAAACAAAACTCCTAAATTAAACACATTGTCTTCTTCCATGAGAAAAATGATTGCAAACAATTGTGAAATAATTGATGTTTCCCAAATTCAATGGAAATTGGAATTCAATTGGAAACTTGGAAAGCTGGAATTTTGTATACATAAATAGAACATATTTTTTAAAACTAGAATAGGATTCACACAAAAATATAATATATCCATGGAAATAATAAAGAGTCTTATTTTGTAAAGAACCTTGCAAAGAATGTATAAAGTTTATGAAAAGAGTGGTATATTTTATGTATGCANTGCTAAAGTGTGGGAGGAAACTCAATTGTGTTCATCTGGTCTCCAGGGTCAGAGAATCAGCTGTCTAAAACTCTCCACTGCTGTTAGTCTTGATTTTCAAGCCTATGAAATTCTGGNTTTAGAATAACAGTCATGTAGTTGTTTTAATGAGGAGCTTTGCACATTNAGTCTCTTGAGATTAAGAGACAATGAAATCAGCTTGTGATCTACTCCAAAGCACTTCAAAAATATTGAAATATCTTAGATTTGTTTCAGAGGTAATTCATTTTTTAACCAGGAACCTGTTCTTTCATGTAGTCTTTGCATTTCTAAGGGACAGTTGTTCCATTTGCAACATACAGGTGAGATTTTTTCATCATTCTTGTTGAAGTTAGACAAGAAATACAGACCCTACAACTAATTTTTAGAAAAGAAAGATGGTGTTTAAGAGATAATCAACTTGATGAGTCAGAACACCATACATAAGATGATTAGAAACAATTCCACACAGTTGTACTCCTATTATCAATGTAGTCCATCATTCATCACCATGAATCTTTCAACTGAAACTCAATCTGTGTCATCTGTATGTTTGCATCTTCTTGTAATGGGAGCTGCAATTTCATTTAGAGCAAAAAAAAAGCCCCATTCTCAAATACAAAGACTCTTAATATTTATTCAGGCATTTGTATGCATTCTTGTGATGATATTGAACAGGATATTTTTATATGTATTAATTACGAGATAGTAATAACTAGGTGGGACAAATTGGATGGTGTTGATTTCAAACTGATTTCCTCATGTTCCACTCCTCATGGCTACATTGGAAAGACCAAGGCACATATAAGGTAGTTTCCAAACAATATCATTTTATAATGCTGCTTATAGTTCATGTGTTTCAATAACTTTTTACCACTCTTTTTCCTTAAGTTCATGTATAACATGGATGTTGAAAACAAATCAGTCACTTCTGAATTTTTTCTACATGGACTGACAGATGATACAGAGCTGCAGCCCCTCATCTTTGGCATTTTCCTATGCATGTACTTGATCACAATCTTTGGAAATGTTCTTATAATGTTGGCTATCAATTGTGACTCCCATCTCCACACCCCTATGTACTTATTTCTCTGTCATCTATCTTTTAATGACATGTATTTAGTCAGTATCACAGTTCCAAAGATGCTGGTGAACATACAAGCACAGGATCAGAGGATCANTTATGCAGGGTGCCTCAGCCAGGGCTTCTTTGTTGCGGTTTGTACCATCTTTGAGTGTTTTCTCCTTGGAGTAATGGCCTATGACCGCTATGTAGCCATTTGTTACCCTCTAAGATACACAGTACTCATGAACCCCTGCTTCTGTATTATTGTGNTTCTTATCTCTCTATTTATTAGCATTGTGAATGGTCTGTTGCATAGTCTGATGGTGCTGCACTTGTCCTTCTGCACTGACCTGGAAATCCTCCACTTCTTCTGTGAANTTGCACAAGTCCTCAAGCTGGCCTGTTCTGACAGCCTCATTAACAACATCCTGATATTTATTACAGCTTCTATTTTTGCTGGCATTCCTCTGTTTGGAATAATTTTCTCTTATGTTCACATTGTGTCTACAGTATTGAAAATGCCATCATCAGAAGGAAAATACAAAGCCTTTTCCACTTGTGGGTCTCATTTGTCAGTTGTTTCTTTGTTCTATGGAACAGNTTTTGGTGTATACATTACCTCAGAGATAATTGATTCACCCAGGGATATTGCAGTGGCTTCAGTGATGTATTCCATAGTCCCTCCAATGATGAATCCCTTTATCTATAGTTTGAGGAACAGGGATATGAAGAAGGCACTGAAGAAAGTTATTAGCAGGACAGCTTCTCTTCTGTGATGTATGGCGAACCTTGGCCTTGGGTTTCTAGTGACAGGATTGCTGTTGAGCCAAAATGCCTGCTAGTTATTCTTTTCACCTGTCTTGCTTTGATTTTAGCTCCCTGGAATTGGACATTGGGGTTAATTTTGATATAATTATAGTTCACTTTATGTGTTTGGGTGTTTTGCCTGAATGTATGTAAGTGTATCACATGTATGCCTAGTGCTCATATAGCCCAAAAGAGAGTGCCAGATCCCTTGGAGCCAAAGGTACAAATAGTTTGTACTTGCAAAGTAGGTGCTGTGAATTGAACCCAGGTCCTCTAGAGGAGGAGGCACTGATATAACCACAGAGAAGTTTCTCTAGCCTGCTATAGTTTTATTTTTATTAACAAGTATATGTGAATGTGTGTGCATATATACACATTATATATACACATGTGTGCAAATAGCTACTGAGTCCAGAAGAGGGCTTCAGATCCCCATGAGCAGAAACTATGGTGGTTGTGAACTGCTCAACAATAGTGCTAGAAAGCAAACCTCTGGAAAACAGCAAGCACTCTTACCACTGAGCCATTTCTTCAGCTCCAATTGACACATGGTTTTAACCCTCTAAGCAGAATTTCTTTTTTTTCAAGTTACCAAGAAAGGGGCTCTGAAGAAGATTTTCTAATTTTAGCCTCTCTCTCTCTCTCTCTCTCTCTCTCTCTCTCTCTCTCTCTCTGTGTGTGTGTCTGTGTGTGTGTGTGTGTGTGTGTGTGTGTTATTTTTCTTGGGAAACTCCCATCACTATCTTGGACACAGGTCTATGAAGGAAAGAAGTAGGCATGGGCAATCTGTGAAGATATCACTGCTGCAAATCATTGGCTAAGTGTCTTTCTCTTCATTTTATTACTGATAAGATTTTTATTAGTTGGTGAACAAAGCAGTTTGAGATGATTGTGAGATATTTGAAATTTATTAATACATATTAAAACTTTCAAAAATTATTTGTGTATTTCAAATCCATGTTCAGTATCTCTCTATATAATAGACTTTCACTGGAACATAGGCAATCCAACAAAGCCTATATCCCTGAAGAAAACTGACTATCACTTAGAACTTACACATCAAAATTATCAATATTAGTACCTTTTATTAAAAGCCTGTCTGACTTAAAGACTATCCTAGAACAAAGAGTAGGCATCCATCATCCTCACANGGTGAACACATACTTGGAATGGGTTCTCTTTAAGTTTTCAGAGGAGGAAGAAAATGTAACTGTTATATCTCAGAATGATGCTAGATACACAGAAAAATACATCATCTCCTGCTTAGCAATAAATTTTAATAAATTAGCAATAAATAAATAAATGGTTAAGCTAGATTTCATTTCTCTAGTAAACTAAATGTGGTACCTGCATGCATGTAAAAACCTGTCCCAACTAATGTTTCTTTTTCTAATATGAGAACTGGTTACTTCTTATATGATAAATGAGAAAAATTCTACCTTTAGAAGATGAAATAATCTACATAGTCTCAAATTTAATTAAGTGTTTTATTCTAATATAAAATTACAGAAGACACAAAAAAGTAGGAGGCATGGTAATCAAGGGGAAAGATTGTGTTGTTATATTTGGAAATGATTATGAGTGTCTGATGATTGCTTTGCTGAAAAGTGCTATTTGCACATACATTCTATCACCTTCATGAATCCATTTTATTGTCAACTTGACTGCATTTGGAAACATTAGGATACACCACTGGATATTTCTTTTAGGAAATATTGAGAGGGTTTTAAATGTGGAGGGAAGATACACCCTGAAGGATACTATCCCAGTGGCTCATGTCTCAGACTAAATAAAGCAATAGAAAGGAGAAAGCACTCTGACCTCTGCCATCCCCCTTTCCCTGCTTATTCATGTGCAGATGTGGGTGACCTCTATTGCCACACAATATCCATTATGTTGGTCTATGCCCTAAAACAACAAACCCCAAATAACCTTCCTCCTTCAAATGATTTCTTGTTAGATATTTCATCACAACAATGAAGAAAATAACTAACACATAAGTCCTATAAATCTGTAAGGAATTTTATAATATAAACTTGGTTGTTTTGACTTTGAGTCTTATAAGGTTGTAATACAAAACATTTAACAAAACTGTAAATCCTAGTTAGGCTGTTTCTGTGGGGGCCAAGTAAATAATACATGTTTAGATAACAGGAATGCTTTTTCAGACACTAGCCTTGTTAATTAATGAATGCATTGAATGTGGTTAAATGTTTTCTCTTATGCTTCCATGTCTGTAATTGTATTGAGTTTAACCATGGACTATTTGCTTTTAACTATTAGGAATGTATAGTGACGTTAAAATTAAGAACCATTTTTATGTTGGTATAAATTTTGTATCTAATTTTTCTGGCATTGTGTTTAAGTCCATTTTAATATTTCCTTATACATACTCTGGAAGAAATAAAAGTTTTATATATGGAGCTTTTTATCTTTAGGTAGGTACAAAATGTGACTAAATGGTTGACTCAATTATCTTCTAATTAGATAATTCAAGTATTACCAATCATTATAAATACATATACCTTTCTCTTAACAATCTTATGCATGCATTGTACCCAAGAATAAATTATAATTAACTTTCCCCATATTATGAGGTTGCAAGTCCTTTTACATATTATAAAACATTTATTTTCTTTCTTTAATAAAATTATTATTGAACTTACTATACTTTCCATTTAAAAGAATCTTTTATATAGATTTGGAAGGCTAATTCTCTTAATCATCTAAATACTGGAACTTTGTTCTTACTTTAGGGCTTTATTTTTAAATATGTTTGTATCTGTGTATCTGTGTGTAGGGAAGTGCAGTGNCCATATAGCCCAGAGGAAGATATTTCATCTTCTGGAGCTGATGTTACAGACACTTGTGAGCCATCTGATATGAGTGCTGGGAACCAAACTCCTGTCCTCTGAAAGAGCAACATGTGCTCATTATCACTGATTCATTTCTACAGAATAAAATCGTACTTTTAATGAGCAGGATGCTATTTTTATTAGTTTTGTTTTTGCTTTAAGGTTTATTTTATTATTGTGGTATGTGTATGTGTGTGTGTTTATGTGAGTGTACATGTGTGTGTGTGTGTGTGTGTGTGTGAGAGAGAGAGAGAAAGAGAGAGAGAGAGAGTGAGAGAGAGAGAGAGAGTGTGTGTGTATGTGTGTTTGTCTTGTCTGTCTGTCTGTCTACAGAGGCCAGAAGAGTACACTGGACAGCCAAGAGCTAGACTTACATTTTTGAGCAATTCAAAGTGGGTGTTTAGAACTGAACTTCAGTTCACAGAAAGAGCAGAAAGTGCTTTGACCTTAAAGCTGTCTTTCCAGCTCACATAATATTTTTGATTAAATGACTTAGAATATGACCATAATTTCTCTCTTTATTTCTGTTATAGAGACTGAGTGTAGTACTTGGTACACACTAATCAAGCACTTTATCATTTACCTTCATCTNCAGCCCACACGTGCTCAGATTTTTTTCTTTTTCTTTATGATTAAGAAATTTTCTGTTCATTTTACATACCAAACACCGATGCCCCTCTCCTCCCTCCTCTCACTCACCAGACTTCCTCCCCAATCACCCCCCTTCCTCGCTCCTCCAAGGCAAGGTCTCCCATGGGGAGTCAACAGGTGCTCAGATTTTTGACTCATATCTTATATCTTCTGTATTCATAATGAACTAATCTTTTTGAAGGGCATTTCTTAGGGGGGCAGGATTTCACTTCATATCCTAGTCTAGTTTGGAACTCACTGTGTAGTCTAGGCTGGCTAAGACCCCATGCCTCATTCTCCTGGGGATGGGATGAAAATATGGTGTAAATATTTTCAATATATTTTGTGATGATAATTGTGACTTGAGAGATGTTAATTGGAAATAAAAATGAACCAAGTACAGAAAGAAAATGAGCTTATGTGTGAGCAATGATTGTGATGAACACAGAAAGAAGGAAATGAAGGAAAAAATGACACTGTGACAGTATTCATAGTGACACATGAACAATGGTACAATTGAAATTTTACTTCATGTTTTAAACTTAAGAAGTCTCAGTATCGAATATTTTACTTCCTCAATATAATCTTTGTAGTTTTGTTTTTTACTGTAGAGACAAGAATTACTTAGACTTTTTTCCCTCTGGATCTGTAAAGTGTATTCAAATTAATTCTAATTATTAAGTAGATTATCAATTAACTGAAACAGGAAACATTCAAATATATAAAAATAAAATGTGAAAATGCATTAGGCCATATATTAAAAACTTATATTTCAAACTTGAAAAAAATCTGTACTAAATTAGACAAGGTTTTAGACACACACAGGCAGTCAAAATTAAAGCATGGGGTTCTAAATAGAACAAACACATCTATGAGCAAACATGCAATGATACTGAAGCAAGACTGAATAACATCATTCAGAAGGGCAAACAATCTGTGAAAGAAAATATAAATCATCTTGCTAAATCCCAGATATATTTCTCATTGTGAACATGACAATGACATGACATGACAAAATAAGCTTACTTAAAGCGGAAAATTAACAATGATTGGGTAGGGTCTAGAAAAGTATATACTTCAGTCTACTTTTCCCCTTTTGAATATTTTTAAAGTCTAAGTAAAATTTTATATCGATTCACACTTGGGTTTCAACTTAATACTTATGAGATAACCTTCTGTAATTATCAATATATAAACATTAGAAAGAATGTGAAAGTACTATGGAGATGACTCCATGGAAGAAGCATTTGCCTTGTATACATGAGAATGAGAGTTCATGTCCCCAGAATCCACAGAAAAATCTGAGCAGATGAGTTAACTGTCCTGCTTGTAATCCCAGTTACCTGAGAGTCAGAGACAGGATATTAAGCTTTTCCCCCATTTCAAAGTAGCTAACTAAAGTAGATAGAACCAGCTAGCTCTGAGTTCAGCAGGAGAACTTTCTTTAGGAAATAAAGAAGGAAGTTATGGCAGAAGACACTCAACATGAAATTCAGAGGTCCCCTACATACTTGTGCACAATTGCATACACATTCACACCTATGTGGGTTCCCACACACATACAAACATACATACACATGTGTACACACAAAAAGACCTCAAACCAACAAAAATGAACTGTAGAAAGATAAATTAATTTTGAGAATCTATATGATAGTTAACCTATTAACTTAGTAACTGATATTTATATAACATTATGTTTGTTTTGATTAAAGTAGCAGAATATTTGAATGATTTGACAGGTTTCTATAATAATAAAAATATTTTAAACATAATTTAACTTCAATGATGAAGACACAATTTTGTTGTGTATATTTAAATAGCTATTCTTTTTATAAAAGAAAAGGTAGAAATTTAAAAATATTCTTTCCTGGTATGTGTTAACCAGGTGTGACTATTGAGATTTCTAACTGCCTTCAGCAAGGATTTACCATCTTAGTTTGGCAGCTAGCCCTGAAACTACAAGAAATGCATCCATTACTTAATGTTTTTACATTCATTTACTTATGCGTGTGTACATGTGTTTGTGTGGAAGTTTGCAGGCATCAGCTCTCTCCTTTCACCCACCTTTCATGTGGGTCCCAGTATTCCAACTGAGGTTTTGTTTTTCCTTTAACTAATTTATTTATTCTATAAAAGGTAATTTTTTTCATTTTACATACCAATCCCAGCTTCCCCTCCCTCCCCTTCCTCCCAACTTCCCCCATTCCACCCCCATCCACTCCTCAGAGAGGGTAAAGCCTCCCTTGGGGAGTCAACAAAGTCTGGTATACTAAGTTGAGGCAGGACCTAGCCCCTCTCCCCTGGTTTTGAGGCTTGACAATCAGTGCCTTTACCCACTAAGCCTTCTTTCCAACTTCATTTTTCTTTCTTTGTTTTCATTTGAGCAAATATACATACAAAATATTTTTGTCCTATGTTTGCACTCTTTGTCAAGTTCTGCATCTATAAACTGTAATGCCATTTCATCAATGAAGTATCTCTTATTTACACACTTTTAGTGACTCTGAGCAAGTACNATCATGGCTTGGTATTAGTAATGGCACAGTAAGTAGCACTAAAAGTTGGTGCTAACCAACAGCTGTTTAATTGAACTTAAGGCTCACTAAACAGGAAAGAAACCATGCCAACTTACCAGAGCTAATGAGGTCATGGATCACAAAAGAGAATATACTACCACCATTTTTCTAGATCAGTATAAATCCAAACTACACTCAAATCTTATATTTAAAAATTGTTGTATCTACACCAATCAAAGAAGCATCTCTTTACAATAAACAGAAACTATTATAAAAAATTACAACTGGACATAATTCAGAAATTAGTTGATCATGAGGAGCCAAGCTCCAATGGATCACAGTTCACATATCCATGATCTGGAGATATGGTTGGAAGAGGGAGCATAAATTTATAAGACCCAGGATAGCAGGAAGTCTGCTGTGAGACAATCTTTTCTAGAAATGTTGCATAAACAAGAACAAAACAATGCCAATATTAAGTAGACATGCTATCACAGAAGAGGGGGAACTAATGGCATCACATCGATGGACAAGAATTACAGGCTGCTCAGTAAGGCCCTAGTTGCTGNCCAGCAGGGAAAATTCCTGCCAGCAAGCTCACCCACCAAAGGACTCAATTGGACCCTGCAATCTACAAAACCCATGCCCTATCCCCTACCCATCCTTCTGTGCAACC
>LZPO01055306.1:98073-116974 GCA_001675575.1 Neotoma lepida
ACTCTCCCCATATTTATTCAATATAGTACTTGAAGTTCTAGCTAGAGCAATAAGACAACAAAAGGAGATCAAAGGGATATAAATTGGAAAGGAAGGAGTCAAACTTTCACTATCTGCAGATGATATGATAGTATACTTAAGTGACCCCAAAAATTCTACCAGGGAACTCCTACAGCTGATAAACTCCTTCAGTAAGGTGGCAGGATACAAGATCAACTCAAAAAAGTCAGTGGCTCTCCTACATACAAATGATAAATGGGCTGAGAGAGAAATCAGAGAAACGTCCCCCTTTACAATAGCCACAAATAATATAAAGTACCTCCAGGTAACCCTAACTAAGCAAGTGAAGGATCTGTATGATAAGAAACTTTAAGTCACTGAAGAAAGAAATTGAAGATTTCAGAAAATGGAAAGATCTCCCATGCTCATGGATNGGTAGGGTTAACATAGTAAAAATGGCAATCTTACCAGAAGCAACCTACAGATTCAATGTAATCCCCATCAAAATTGCAGCATAATTTTTCACAGACCTTGAAAGAACAATACTCAACTTTATATGAAAAAAAAGCCTGAGGATANCTAAAACAATCCCTAACAATGAAAGAACTTCTGGAGGTACTACCATNACTTATTTTAAGCTATACTTGCTACAGAGATATAGTAATACAAACCAAATGGTATTAGCATAAAAATGGATATGCTGATCGATGGAATCAAATTGAAGACTCATACAAATCCACACACCTATGGACACTTGATTTTCTTTTTTAAAAGAAGCCAGAATGACACAATGGAAAAAAGCCAGTATCTTCAACAAATGGTGCTGGTCTGTTTGGCTGCATGTAGAAGAATGGAAAAAGATTCATAATAATCACCCTGCACAAAACTCAACTCCAAAGTGATCAAAGACCTGAACATAAAACCAAGTACACTGAATCTGATAGAAGAGAAAATGGGGAATAGTCTTTAACTGATTGACATAGGAGAATGCTTTCTGAATAGAACACCATTAACATAGGCACCAAGATGAACAATTAATAAATGGGAGCTCATGAAACTGAAAAGCTTCTGTAAGGCAAAGGACACCATCAATAGGACAAAATAGCAGCTTGCAGAATGAGAAAAGGTTTTCTGTAACTCCACATTAGATGTAAGGCTAATATCCAAAATATTTAAAAACTCAAAGAACTAGACATCAACAAATCAAACAATCCAAATAAAAATGGAGCAGCCTCTAGGGGCACAGCCTGTGCCTCACCCCCACACATGTAAGCCCCAGAGACCTGGCAGAAGCCTCTCCATACCCCCCACCATCCCCTGCTACATCAGTGAACACCGGCGCCCCACCTGCACCTGGAGGAGCTACCACAGGAACTGCCTGCACCTGGAGGATGACGTGAGTGTCTGAGCTCCTGGAAGGACAGCCCTGCTCTTTAGGCCCTAGCCTCTAGGGACATATCCCATGCCTCTCCCCAACCCATTGAAGTTCCAAAGACCTGGCAGCAGCCTTCCTCCACCTCCAACAATCCCCTACTGTATCTTTAAGCAACTATGTTTTCCTAGTGCAGATAGAGAATCTTTTGGTGGAAGCATCTCCCCAGCGGTAGTCATGTGGAAAAGCAAATATTTTCCCCCTAATTAATTTTCTTTATCTGGTACAATAAGCCATCTACAGTCAACATGATTGTTACTATGTACGTAATTTATCTTTTCTCACATATCTCCTGGAGATCTTCACCATACTGCTGTAATTGTTGCCTTCAATTAAAAGATTTTAAATTCAAAGGCTGAAGTTTCTCTCTTATGGTTGTATTACTGTTAGAAGCATTCTCAATAGTCTTCACTGTCAGAATGCCATTGTGTCAGAAGGTTAATGCGTAACAAACTTCCCTATATCAAGAAAGAGATTGTATTTCTTTATGACTTTGCTTTAAGTGATGAGGTCATTTGGAAAAATAGAGATGTCCTACATCATTTTAGAGGTATATAAATTCATTGCAGATTTCTGAAAGTGTTATTATGATAGAAATCAGAATAATTCATGTTGAAAAGAAAGTGAGCAATGTGAAAATGAAGGTATCAAATATGGATAAAATCTCCCAAGATTTTCAGGAAAATATAGAAAGTATAGAATTCTGAGTGAAGTAAATTTTTAATTAAATATATGGAAATGAACTTACATCAAGAATGTCTTTATATATCACATGAAAGTCGATGCAAAACTATTTATGAGAGAATGAGGGTGACTAATGGAACCAAGAGGGAAGAGAAAGATGAAGGTATGAGGGCATAGTGGGAACATCATCAAAGTATATTATATTTGTGAATGAAAGTGTTATTATGAAACCTATTAATAAATACATTGAATATATGCTAATAAAATAACAAAAATAACATTTTTTACTAAAAAGGAGATGTTCATTTAATTAATTTTGGTTACACTATGGGCTAACATCAGAATATATATGACAAAGAAGAAAGAAGGGATGATGTAATCGTTTTGGTTAATGTGAGTGCCAAGATAAAAATTTTGGAAAAACTTGTTAAAATAGATTATAGAGAAATTCAGACCCAGAGAGAGGAATTCAAAGGTGAACCAATCTCAGCATTGCATTATATGATTACAGAGAAATAGCCTAAGGCTTTCAAACAGCCAACCTTAATTAATCCAGTAACTGCCAAATGCTCAAGGCTGTGTACAAGCTGATTGGACTCCTGTGCAAATGTTAGATTTGAGGAGATTCAAAGAAGCTATAGTGTCATATGGAATGCAGTCTTTGTTCATGAAGCAAATGTTATACTCGTGGTCAATTTGTAATAGAATTATCCTTCAAGACTGGAAAGATTTGGTTACAGTCATNTTAGAGGCTGGTCCCCAGTTACAATTGAGGACCTGGTGGAAAGATGAGGCTAAGACAATTGAACAACAATGTAGGGCTAGAGGTATGGAAATTTCCCAGGATCAACTTCTTGGAGAAGGAGGTTATGCTGATATACAAAGACAATCTTTTTATGATGACCACACCTTAATTTTATGCCAAATGGCAGGCTTGAATGCTTGGGACAAAATTGAAGAAGTAGGAAAGAAAATTGAGTCATTTACAAAAGTTATGCAGGGCCCAAAAGAAGCCTTCACTGATTTCTTACAAAGATTGACTTCAGCAGTAAATAGAATGATACCAAATTCAGAAGTCAGACAGATAATAATTGAATCTTTGGCTTTTGAAAGTGCTAATGCTCAATGCAAAAGGATAATTAGGCCATTAGAGGCAAGATCAACACCCTTGGAGGAATGGATCNGAAATTAATATTGAATCTCATAACCATGATGATGCTTTGATAGGAGAGGTGATTTTCAGAGGTTTGAAGAAAAATAGTAATGTCAGGTGTTTTAATCGTGGTATACAAGGTCACATAAAAAGAAACTATAAGCAGGGTGTTCCTACAAGCAATGTTTTTTCAAGGAACAATGGCAACAGAATGTTCCTCCCTTCTGGATTATGCAGAAGGTGTGGTAAAGGCAAACACTGGACTAACGAATGTAGATCAACAAGGGACAGACAAGGTAATCCTTTGCCTTCCAGAAACTCTCTGAGGGGTCTCTCACAGACCCCCATGACAAATTCACTTCAGTACTTTCCTGCCATCATAAAAGAAACCCCATCCCAGAGCAATTAAAGAACCTAATGCCTATTGTAAGAAACCATACTGCTCTGGATAATAGAACAACTTTACAAAATAAAACAAAAATTTAAGGAGAAACCATAAACCAAAATTGGTAAAGATTATATTTGGAAACTCCCCAAAGTTAGGGCTGGGGAAGGGTTTTTATTCTTGTTTTTCAGGAGGATGAAGGCTAAGAAATCTGGAGAACACTGGACAAATGTGACATCTGAAGAAAAAGGACAAATCATCCAGAAAAAATGTCCCAAGAAAAAGAATAAATTGGCCCATTGGTATATCATATATTTAATAGGATAATATTCCATATGTCTTCCTAAATGTTTGTTTCTGCTGTTTTCTACAGACATATAATACAAATGGTCTTTATGTAGTCTCAGTTCAATTAAAAATTAAAGCTGGCTTTGGATTTGTAGCATGGCTCTCTCCTTCTCTAAACCCAAGCATGCTTGTTAAAAGAAAATGCAAAATCTCTGTATCATTTCTTAAGAGCTACCTGATATGGGACAGAAGAAAAACCAAAATTAAGGGACTATTCTATTGCCACTAATCTCATAATTCTTTGATTTTATTTTGACTCTTTAAAGCTTTTCTTAAGGTATGAATTTTATGTCAAAAAATTGTAAGATTTATATATATATACATATATNTATGTATATATATTTTAAACTTTTGTCATAATGTTAATGGTCATGTAGANTATTAACTAATCCTAGAAAAAAGACTTCATCTAGCTTCCTGTACATGATTTCGGTTTGAGTCTCTATCAGTTTTCTGCAGGGAACCATGACCATGCCTAACAGCAACTTTGAAGTCTCCAAAAAGATCATGGGGCCCCACAANGATGATTCCATCAGGACGATGATAATACCACAAAGATGACAAACACCACTGAAAGATCAGTTTGGACTACAAACTGCTCAGGACAGTTTTGAGATGGGCTAGCTGAGATGATCCAGCCTCACAGACTACTTGAGCAAGGACTTGAGACAAGCTATGCACTTTCCCATTATGCAGAGACTGGACAAATGATACAGCTACTTCTCCCAGAACTTGACAATTAACCCCAAATTTTTTCTTTTCAGGATCCACTAAAGATGTCATCTCCCCCAGACAGCTGGAAATAATTTTAAGAAAACAACATCCACATTCTCAAGTGGTGGGGTGGGTGGCTTTTTGCCTTTCAGTGGGTTATGGATAATTGTCATTGTTTAGGATGATTAGTTTAAAGTTGTTAATTGATAATGGTCAGGGAAAAAGCTAAGCAAAGATTAGATTCAGGGGTCTTGTTTGAAAAGAGAAAAGAAAAGAAAAACAAATGAAAAAAGAGTATATAGATATGATAAGATAAAATGGTTATTATTGAATCTACTTTCAATTATTTTAAAAATAATTAAAATAATTTAAAAATATTTAAATAGTAGTTTTAAATATTTTACATTGGATTGGATTTTTGCATATTATATACAAATTACATATATTGATATAAATTTGAGATTGATTTTGTTAGAAAATACTGTACATATATTTCTAATCTTGTTCAATGTATTGTGTCTATATAGTTCATTTAACAATGTAATACAAATTGCTAGTCCTTGAAAGCTTTTATTACCAACTAATTAGGATATAAGAAATGCAAGTAAATAGTTACTCATTACAATCAAACTTGTAGTCATAATAGGTATGTTTTCAAGGTTAAACAGAAATATATTTTAGATAGGCAGGTGATCTTCAAACACTTCAGAGATCTCTAGAATATGGCATTTAAGATGTTTTAATAGCATAGATTCTTTTTTTATGACAATGAGACATATCTGCTCTTGGCAATGCCAATTTACTTCAGAGAAGGTGATGGGCATTGAAGAAACTCCTTATGGAGTTTACTTTCTTTGTATCAAAATTTAGCTACTGGGCAAGAAAGTGCCCTTACATTGACTGCTGACAGTGTACTGTCCAAAAGGATAAGCAGGACACAAAAGAAAGGACTGCTGCATCTTGCCAAGACAAAGTAAGACAGCCCTCCAGAAAATCCTGCTTTACAGATGAGTCTTTCAGGTATGCTAGGCCATTAGGCTGAAGATGAATGTCCCAACGTTGCAGAGGAACCTTGGGTGACTGTCCAGGCAACTAGCTGTTTCTGTCATTTCTCACATTTTTGGAAGTCACTTGCTTGTACGTCCTGCTTACTCAGTTAATATTATTTCCTTCTCAGGTCTCTGAGGGACCTTGAAGTTGAAGATTATATAGTAATAATTATAGTTTTCCTTGTTAACATATTCAGAAAAGAAACTCACTAAAGAGGTGTAAAGTGTATAAGTTTGAAAGACATCAAAAGATAGTTTTGGGTTGGTAATACAAATTAGGATAGAAGGTGAATTAGATACAATCCTTTGGATTCACCAAGATAGGATAGATAATGGAGTATTTTCTCTGAATTTGTCAAATGCAAATGGACTAGACATTGTTGATGCATTTATTGCCTGTATATATTTTATATACTTATTGTACTTATTGTATATAGTTTTTCNTATATTAGTTATAACCTTCTTTTATTATTTTAGACAAAAAAGGGGAAATTTGGTGATATATTGGTGTACCTCAACCAAGCTTACCTGGGGGTTAAAGAACAGAGCCAGCCACTAAATTAGACATAGAGGTCATGAAGTGGTGGCATATACCTTTAATCCTATCACTCAGGAGGCAGAGATCTGTCTGGATCTCTGTGAGTTCAAGGCCACTGGGGTACATGAAAGAAACAGAACCAGGCAGTGGTGACACAAGCCTTTAATCCCAGGAAGTAATATGGCAGGACACAGAAAGGTATATAAAGCATGAGGAAACAGGATCTTGCTCTCTTGAGGCTGAGGATTTCATAGAGGTAAACTAGTGGCTAGCTGCTCTGCTTTTCTGATCTTTTAGCTTTCAACTCAATATCTGGCTCTGTTTTTTTTTTTATTATAAGACCTTTTAAGATTTGTGTTACACTTTTTATGCTGGTGCCCAATAAAGCTTCATCCCTACTGACTAGTATTCATGGTGCTGGAAAATATTTTGCAACATACAAGAGGAGAAAGACAAACACCAACCTAACTACAAATCCTTTAGTCTACAATGGTGACCTGCCTACAATGTATGTTGGTGCAATGGTGGCATATAAGTTGTAGAAATAAGCAATCACTATCTTATTGGTTTTAAATCCTACTACATGAGATATAATACATACACAAAACTTCTAGCGTGGCCAAGAACCTGAGACTAGATAGACCTAGGAGAAATGCAAATAATATTGCTCTGCTGAAAGAACAAGTATTGAGGTANTTACTGAGGGTAGAATGAATAGAAAATGAATAATAAAACATAGTGATATATACCAGTTACAGAAACCCAAACATCAACATAAACAAGGATTGTAATTGCCATGAATATAGAGACTGCCTGTTTCAAAGCTTCAGTTTTTTTTATTTCTTTTGAGACAGGGTTCCCCTGTGTAACAGTCTTGTCTGCCCTGGAACTTGCTTTGTAGACAAGACTGGCCTAGAACTCACAGAGATCCACCTGCCTCTGCCTCCTAAGTGTTAGGATTAAAGGCATGCACCACCACCACCTGGCTAAAACTTCCTTCTTACTCATATCTGGTCAAATGTTGGTGACAAGTAGTTTAGGAATACTCATTTTTAAATTGAACATCTGTAACCACCCCAAGATCCAGGAAACATCATAGCAAATGGAGTGGAAAGAAATAAGAGCTACATGATGGGAAGAGTGCCATGAAACACTGTCATCCTGATACAACAAGGCCATTGCAATAATGAATGCACAACAGCAATGGATACCTACACAAGAATGAGATACAACACTTCATCATGGAAAGAAGAGGTACCATGAGGCTCTGCTGTGGTGAGATTTTGTTTGTGCTCTAACAAATACAGCTTGCCTAGAGATCAGAGTGTGGAGCTAGCTAGTAGTTAACCATAGAAGCCAGGCAGTGGTGGCACACACCTTTAATCATAGCATTTAGGATCTCATGCCTTTAATCTCAGCACTAGGGAGGTGGAGACAGGAAGTGATATGGCTGGGCAGAGAGAGGTATATAAGGCAGGAGGAGACAGGAGCTCACCCATTTTTGGCTGAGGAGTTGGTAAGGTAAGAGGTAGCTGTGGCTTGCTCCTTTGTCNCTCTGATCTTTCAGCACTTACCTTGATATCCTGCTCAGGGTTATTATTAAGACCAATTAGAATTTGCACTACATCTGGTGTCCAACTTTTGGGGCACAAGTTCATGAAAAAGCTGCTTGCCTGTGGCTTTGTAGCCACTGGCACAGGCTAGAGCTGCATGTGGCCAGAGTCACTACCCTGCTGACTAAGGTTTTCCTTTTTTTCCCTCAAGCTTCAGAGCAAGTTGGGATTTTTCTGTTACAGCCTATCAGCAGCAAACTCCATAGGCTTTTGGGCTCCCCAAACCGCAGGAGTTACCACTTCCTCACATTCATCATGCAGATGCCTGGCTGTTTGGCTTCTTCTCTCCAAGAGGGCTTTTCCTATACCTCCTCCTCAGGCTCTGCCAAACTAGGTAGCTGCCTTGAAAACTTGCTTGGCCTTCTACTGTTCTGTGCAGGAGCAGTCAACCTCACATCTTCATTGTCATTATTGGCCGATTTGGTGAGACAGTTAGGAATTCTTAAAAGGAGGAATCAATTAAAAGAGAGAGTTTTNCCACATTAAAAAATGAGAAAAACTATTACAATTGAGGGAGTTAGGTCTCTGTATGATGATACACTGGATGGTTTGAAAATGGAGTAATTAAATGAGAGAATAATTATTTAGATGGGATTTATGTGACATCAATTATAAATATTATCTGCTTGATCATTTTTGTTTTATCATTAAAAAAGTTGGTTAATATGAGTGCCAAGATAAAAGTTTTAGAAAAACTTATTAAAACAGATTGTGGAGATATTCAGACCCAGACAGAGCAATTTAAAGAAGAACCAATCTCAGTATTGCATTATAAAGTTACAGAGNAACAGCCTAAGGTTTTCAAACAGCCAACCTTAATTTATTCAGTAACCTTACAGAAGCTGCTAAATGATAGATATCCTCAAGGCTGTGTAAGAGCTGAATGGACTTCTGTTGAAATGATAGATTTAAGGAGATTCAAAGATTCGACAGTCTCATATGGCATGCATTCACCTTTTGTGAAGCAGATGTTAAACTTGTGATCAACTTACAATAGAATTATCCATCACAACTGGAGAGACTTGGTTACAGCAGTCATGGAGCCTGATCCTCAACTACAATGGAGGACCTGGTGGAAAGATGAGGCTAAGACCATTGAACAATGAAGTAGGGCTAGAGGGATGGAAATCTCCCAAAATCAACTTCTTGGAAAGAGTGATTATGCTAACATAGAAAGGCAATCTCTATATGATGACCACACCCTGGCTTTATGCCACACAACAGCTATGAATGCTTGGGACACCAATGAAGAAGTAGAAAAGAAAATTGAGTCATTTACAAAAGTTATACAGGGTCCAAAAGAAACCTTCACTGATTTCTTACAAAGATTAACTTCAGCAGTAAATAGAATGATTCCAAATTCAGAAGATAGACAACTAATAATTGAATCTCTGACTTTTGAAAATGCTAATGCACAATGCAAAAGGGTAAATAGGCCATTAAAAGCAAGGTCAGCACCCTTGGAGGAATGGATCTGTGATACAATCAATATTGAATCTCATAACCATGATGATGCTTTGATAGGAGAGGTGATTTCCAGAGGTTGGAAGAAAAATCAAAATGCCGAGTGTTTCAATTGTGGTAAACAAGGTTACCTAAAATGGGATTGTAAACAGGGCATTCCTAGAAACAATGTTTTTTTTTTCTAAGAATAATTCCAAAAGATTGCCCCTTCTTTCTGGAGTATGCAGAAGGTGTGGCAAATGGAGGCATTGGATTAATGAATGTGGATCAACAAGGGACAGTCAAGGTAACCGTTTGCCACTGGGAAATACCTTGAGGGGTCTTTCACAGGTTCCCATGTCAAATTTGGTTCAGTCATTTCCTGTCATCATGGAGGAAACTCCCTCCCCCAGCAATTAAATAACCAAATGCCTATTGTAAAAAACCATACTGCTCTTGATGATAGAACAGCCTTAGAAGAGAGAACAAAAATTGTGAAACTATAAAGTGAATATTCTGGCAAGCTTCTATAAATGAACAAAAACCAAAATTAAAAATATGTATAAATGACATTGTCATTAAAGGTCTTATAGACACAAGTATGGATGTAGCAATAATTATTCCAGAATCTTGGCATCCAAATTGGCCTCTTCAGGAGGTAAATGTTCAGCTTTTAGGGATTGGAACATTATCTCAGGTAAAACCGAGTATGAGATGGGTTGAATGTATAGGGCTAGAAGGACAGAGAGGAAAATTAAAGCCATATGTGGCTAACATAGAATTGAATTCATGGGGATGTGGTTTGTTACAGCAATGGAATACCCAGATTGACATTTCTCCAATCTCAGAAACAAACCATAAATTAACATATGTGTCTGAGAAAAATATTAGAAGGTATTATAATGTCACCAACCATTCAGATTGTACAAGAACAAGGCACAACAGCTATTGATCTTTCAAAGGCACTAATAGCCCTACCTTTAAAATGGTTGACAGATAAAAACCTGTACAGGTTGAGCAATGGCCTTTAACATCAGAGAAACTACAGGCCTTAGAACAGCTAGTGCAGTAGCAGCTAAATGCTTAGCATATTGAAGAATCAACCAGTCCTTGGAATTCTCCTGTATTTGTTATTAAAAAGAAATTTGGAAAATGGAGAATGATAACATATCTAAGAGCTGTTCATAAAGTGATTCAGCCAATGAGCTGTCTACAGTCTGGAATTTGTTTGCCTTCTCTGTTACCTAAGGATAGCCTCTAATAGTTATTGACTTAAAAGACTGTTTCTTCACTATACCTTTACTAGAAAACAGCAGAGAAAAATTTGCTGTCACAGTGCCTACTTATAATAATTCTCAGCATGTTAAGAAATACCAGTGGAAGATTCTCCCACAGAGGATGTTAAATAGCCCCATCCTGTGCCAATATTTTGTATGACAGCCATTGGAAATGATATGTAAGCTATTTCCTCAATCTACAGTTTACCATTACGTGGATGACATCTTACTAGTTAATTAAAATATAAATACTTTAGAAAGAATGTTTGAAGAAGTAAAGAAAAATTTTGCCTTGTTGGGGATTACAAATTGTTCCTAAGAAAATACAAAGAGGAGGTTCTATTAATTATTTAGGATATAAAATATGTGTACAAAAAATTAGAACCCCAAAGGTGCAAATTAGGAGAGATTGATTGCAGACTCTTAATGACTTTCAAAGATTGTTAGGAGACATTTCCAATCTATGGCTCACTATTAGGGTAAAAAATGATGAACTGAGTAATTTGTTCAAAACCTTAGATGGTGACAAGGACTTAAATGGTCCAAGAGAATTATCATCTGAAGCTGAAAGAGAATTGGTTTTGATGGAAAAGAATTTACAGGATGCACATGTGTATCATTTGGATTCAGAGCTTGATTGCATTCTGGTTCTTTTACNCTCTATGCATTTTCCTACAGGAATATTAATGCAGAGGGAAGATATTATCTTAGAATGGATCTCCTTTTACAATATAAACAGAGTAAAAAATTAAAAACTTATGTGGAAAAAGTCTCCAAGTTGATTTTAAAAGGAAAGTTGAGAGTTTAGCAGGAATAGACTCAGCAGAAATTCTAGTGTCTTTTGCTAATGATGAAGTTGACAAATTATGGGCAGAAGATGAACACTGACAAAGAGCTTGCAATAATTTTTTTGGGAGAGGTTAACAACAAATATCCCCAAAGCAAGAGAATTAAATTTATAAAAAAATTAACTGGATTCTTCCTCATATTGTACAGAAAACACCAATTTGTGGAACCCCCATATTTTATTTTGATTCAAAAAAATCAAGAAAGGCAGGATATAAATCAGGAAATTTAAGTAAAGTGGCTCAAAGCCCTTATGATTTTGTCCAAATGTCAGAATTATATGCTATTCTGATGTTATTAATGGATTTTACAAAACCTCTTAACATAGTTACTGACTCTCAGCATGCAGAAAGTATTGTTTTACACATTGAAACTGCTGAATTTATTTCTTATGGGGCAGAATTAACTTCGTTATTTATTCAGTTACAAGAAATAATCAGGAATAGGAATCATCCCTTATATATAACACAATCTGATCCCATATGGGTCTGCCAGGGCCTCTAGCACAAGGTATTGATGAAATTGATTAACTATTGATAGGAAATGTGCTGGAGGCCTCAGAGTTTCATAAAAAACACTATGTCAATAACAAGGGGTTGAAAAAGGATTTTTTTCCATCACTTGGCAACAAGCCAAGGAAATTATAAAAAAAGTGTCCTACTTGTTCTTTATACAACCAAACTCTACTACCTGCAGGAAGTAACTCAAAGGGTATCCAAAGAAATAAAATATGGCAGATGGATGTGTTTCATTTTATAGAATTTGGAAAATTAAAATATGTACACCACACTATTGATACCTATTCAGGATTTCAATGGGTGACTGTTTTGAGTTCTGAAAAGGCTGAGTCTGTAATCACACATTTGCTAGAAGTTATGGCCATTATAGTTATACCTGTGCAAATTAAGACTGACAATGCTCCAGCATATGTCTCTAGTAAAATGAAACAGCTTTTTACTTATTATAATATAAAGCATATTACAGGTATACCACATAATCCTACAGGGCAAGCAGTTATAGGAGGATCAAATCAAACTCTAAAAGATATGCTAAATAAAAAGGAAGGGGTAATAAAGTCCCCCAGAAATAGATTGTATAATGCTTTACTAACTTTGAATTTTCTAAATGTTAATGAGAAAGGAATGACAGCTGCAGAGAGACATTGGATAATAGAAAAAACTNTGGAATTAAATCAGCCTGTGTCCTTTAAGATGTGTTGACCTCAGAATGGAAACCAAGATATGTGTACCATTGGGGAAGAGGTTTTGCTTTTGTTTCCTCAGGAGAAGAAAAGCTATGGATACCATCAAAATTGATAAGGATTTGATTTCAACAAGAGAGACCTCTTAATTATAAGAGGTGATAATTCATCAACCAGGATGACCATTCTAAACTAACTTATACAACTAACAAATGCTTTTCATTTGATCAGCTATAGTTTGGCAAAAGGGAACCTCCCCAAAGTTAGGGTTGGGGCAGGGTTTGATTGTTGTCTTTCAGGAGAATGAAGGCATCCAGCTAAGGAATCTGAAGAACACTGGACAGATGAGACATGTGAAGAAAAAGGACAACTCCAGAAAAAAATTGGCCTATTAGTAAATCACATTTCCAACAGGATAAAATTTCAAAAATCTTCCCAAATATTTGTTTCTGTAGACACATAATGTAAATAATCTTTTTGTAGTCCCAGTTCAATTAAAAATTAAAGCTGGCTTTGGAGTTGGAGTATGGCTCTCTCCTCTAAACCCAAGCATGCTTGTAAAGGGAAAATCCAAAATCTCTGTCTCATGTCAGAAGTGCCACCTGATATGGATGGAAAAAAAAACAAAATTAGGGACTATTTTATTGCCACTAATCTCATAATTCTTTGGTTTTATTTTGACTCATTAAAACTTTTCTTAAGGTATAAATATTATCTCAAAATTTATAAGATTTATATATATTTAAAACTTTTTTGTCATGATATTAATGGTCATATAGAGTACTAACTAATTTTAGAGAACAGTTTTATCTAGCTTCCTGTACATGATTTCAGGTTTGAGCCTCTATTAGACAACTAGGAATTAAGTTTTTATACTCAGAATGTACATAACAAATATTGATCCTTTAACCTCTTTGAGATCTGTTGCATATGACATTTAAAATGTTTAAGTTTTTGGCAATGAACCATGACCATGCCTAACAGCGACCTTTGAAATCCCCAAAAGGATGATGGGGCCCCACGATGATGATTCCACCAGGACTATGATAGCACAACTAGCTGAAAAAAAAAACACCACCTAAAGATTAGCTTTGGACTACAAAGTGCTCAGGACAATTTCGATGTGGCTAGTTGAGATGATCTAGCCTCACAGACTATTCTAGCAAGGAATTGAGACAAGCCTTGCATTTTGCCGTTACGCAGAGAATGGACAAGAAATGATACAACTACCTCTCCCTGGACTTGACAATTAACCCGAATTTTTATATTTATGATCCCCTAAAGATGATATCACCTCCAAAGAGCAGGAAGTAAATTTAAGAACATAATGCTCACATTCCCAATAGGTGGGTGTTGGAGCCCACCTAGGTTTCCTAGTGGCTTTACCCAGCAGGACTGCATAAGAGGATGATTGGACCGTGGGCGTGAGTACTAGGTGTTTGTAAGGGTCTACACTTGGTTGTGTCTAGCAAGGGGGAGGTCTTTTGCCCCTCCCTTTGGCATTTGTTATAAAAAGCCCCTTTGAATAAAGTTCTGGGCCGGTGGATAAGGATCCAGGCCCACCGAGGCTATCCTGCAATTCTGTTTCTCTCCTGTCTATTTCTACCTAAATCTATTGTTCCTCACTCCTCAAGAGTCCCTGGGGTAAATAAACATGGGAGCTGGTCCCCCACAGGTATGGTGGGTGGTTTTTTTCAATGGGTTATGGATATTTGTCATCATTTAGGGTGGTTGGTTACAAGTTGTTAATGGTAATGATAAAAAAAAAGTTGAACAAAGGAGATTAGATTCAGGGTTCTTGTTTTGAAAAGAAAAAAGGGGGATATAGATATAATAGGATATAATGGTAATTATACCAAAAGAGCAACTACTAGTTTTAAATATTTTACATTGGTATGAATTTTTATATATTGATACAAATTTAAGATTATTTTTTGTTCAAACCTACTGTACATACATTTCTAATCTTGTTCAAGGTATTGTACCTATGAAACTCATTTAACANTGTAATGCAAATTTCTAGTCCTTGAAAGTTATTATTACAAACTATTTAGGATAGTAATGAAATGCAGGTTAGTAGTTAGTCACCTATTACAATTAAAGTTAGGTATGTTTTCAAGGTCAAACAGATGTATTTTAGGTAGATAGGTGATTTTCAGACATTTCAGAGATCTACAGAATATGGCATTTGAGATGTTTTAATAATATAGGTTCTTTTTTTATGACAATGAGACATTTCTCCTCCTGGAAGCACCAATCTACTTCAGAGAAGATGATGGACATAGAAGAAACTCCATATGTAGTTTACTTTCTTTGTGGGAAAAGTTAGCCACTGGGCAAGAAAATTCCCTTGCCTCAACTGCTGACAGTATGCTGTCCAAATGGGACAAGCAGGACACAAAAGAAAGGGCTGCCAAACTTTACCAAGAGAAAGGTAGGACTCTTACAGCTGTTAGACACCTCCAGTGAAGTGTCTGGATACAAGATTAACTCAAAAAAAAAATCAGTAGCCTTCCTATATACAAATGACTAACTGACTGAGAAAGAAATCATAGAAACAACACCCTTCACAATATCCACAAACAATATAAANTATCTTGGGGTAACTCTAACCAAGCAAGTAAAAGACCTGTATTACAATAACTTCAAGTGTTTGAAGAAAGAAATTGGAGAAGGTATCAGAAGATGGAAAGATCTCCCATGCTTTTGGATCTGTAGAATTAATATAGTAAAAATGGCCATTCAACCAAAAGCAATCTGCAGATTTAATGCAATCCCTATAAAAATCCCAACACAATTCTTTACAGAAATTGAATGGACAATACTCAATTTTATGTGGAAAAACAAAAAACCCAGGATAGTTAAAAAATTCTGAACAATAAAAGGACTGCTAGAGGTATCCCCATCCCTAATTTCAAGCTGTGTTACCACAGTATAGTAATATAAAAGTATGTTAAAGGCANAAAAACAGACACATTGATCAAGCGAATTGAATCAAGGACCCAGACGTAAACCCACATGCCTTGGGATACCTGATTTTTGATAAAGAAGCTAGAAAGACACAATAGAAAAAAGCCAATATCTTGAACAAATGGTGCTGGTCTAACTGGATATCTGGCTGTAGAAGAATGCAAATAATTATTACCCTACACAAAATACAAGTCCAAATGTATCAAAGACCTCAACATAAACAGAACACTGATAGCACAGGCACTAAGATTGACAATAAATGGGCTCTAGTAAAACTGAAAAGCGTACTCACTCATAAGTAGATAGCAGATGTAAAGCAAAGGATAACCAGACTGCAACCCACAGCTCCAGGGAGGCTACCTAGCAGGGAGGACCCCAGGAAGGACACATGGATCACCCAGCGAAGGAGAAATAGACGAGATCTAAATGAGCAAACTGGGGCTGAGAGGGTGTAATGGAGGGCAAGGGATAGGGGATGAGAACATAGGGGAATGGGAAGTTTGAGTTGGAACAGGGACAGAGTAGGAGGGCAAGGAAAGAGATGCCATGATAAATGAAGACATCATGGGAATAGGGAGAAACAGAGTGCTAGGGAAGTTCCCAGGAATCCATAAGGATGACCCCACCTTAGACTACTGGCAATAATCGAGAGGGTGCCTGAACTGACCTACTCTGGTGGTCAGATGGCTGAATACCCTAACTGGCATCTTAGAGCCCTCATCCAGTGACTGATGGAAGTAGATGCAGAGATCCACGGCTAGGTTCCAGGCCAAGCTCCAGCAGTCCAATCTATGAGAGAGAGGAGGGATTCTATGAGCATTTATCATGATGGGAAAATGTACAGAGACAGCCAGCCAAACTAGTGGAAACACATAAACTGTGGAACAATAGCTGAGTAGTCCCCATGATACTGGACTAGGCCCTCTGGATAAGTGAGACAGTTGTCTAGCTTGAACTGTTAGGGGACCCCCAGGCAGGCAGTGGAATCGGAACCCATCCCTGGTGCATGAGTTGGCTTTTTGGAGCCCAGTGCCTATGGTAGGACACTTTGCACAGCCTTGGTGCAGGGAGGAGGGGCTTGGATCTGCATCATCTGAATGTACCAGGCTCTGCTGACTCCCCATGGGAGACCTTGCCTTGGAGGAGGTGGGAATGAGGGGTGGGCTGGGGGGAAGGCTGGAGGGTGGGAGGAGAGAGGAGAGGGGAATCTGTGGTTGGTATGTAAAATAAATAGAAAATCTTTTAATAATAAATAAATAAATACACAAAAAACCCTGAAAAGTGTCTGGAAGGCAAAAACCACCATCAATAGGACCATGCAGCAGTCTATAGAATGGGAAAAGATTTTCACTAACTCCATATCTGATAGAGAGCTAATGTCTAAAATATATAAACAAATCAAGAAACTAGACATCAACAAACAAAATAATGTCCTTAACAAATGGGCTACAGACCTAAATAGAGAATTTTCAATAGAGGAATCTCAAATGTCTGAGAAATACTTAAATAAATGTTCAACATCCTTAGCCATCAGGGAAATGCAAATCATAATGACTGAGATTCCATCTTACACCTGTGAGAATGGCTAAGATCAAAAACACAAGTTACAGCCCATTCAGGAAACATTGCAGAGCAAGGGAAGCACTCCTCCATTGCTGTTGGGAGTACAGTTATTATGGAAATCACCATGGTAGTCCTTCAGAAAGGTAGGAATCAATACCTCAGGACCCACTATACTGCTCTTGGGCATATACCCAAAAGACTCTCAGTCCTACCAGAAGAACATTAACTTAACTATGTTCACAGCAACTTTATTCATAACAGCCAGAAATTTGAAACTACCTAGATGTCCCTCAACTGAAGAATGAATAAAGAAAATGTGGTACATTTACACAATGGAGTATCACTCAGCTGTTAAAAATGACATCATGTAATTTTCAGGCAAATGGATGGAACTAGAAAAAAATCACTCTGAGTGAGGCAACTCAGATCCAGAAAGACAAACATGATATGTACTCTCTTATAAGTGGATATTAGCTATTAACTAAAGGATAATCATGCTACAATCCACAGACGCATGGAGGCTAAGTAAGAAGGAGGCTTGGAGGGAGGATTGATGGATCTTCCTGGGAACAAGAAATATAATAGATTTCTCTTGTGGACTGAGAGCAGGTGGAGATGGGAGCAGGAGGGATCAGGTGGGTGAAGGAGGAATGGAAGGAAAGAGAATCGGGAGAGATGACTAGAAACGAGGAGCATTTCGGGAGTGATATGGTAACCTAGTGCAGTGAACTTTCTGGAACCTATGATGGTGACCCTAGTAAGGACTCCTAATAATGGAGCATTCTGAGCCTGAACCAGCCATCTTCTGTAGACAGGCAAGGCTTCCAGTAGTGGGACTGGGAAATCAACCTAGCCAAAAACCTTTGACCTACAATCTGTCCTTCCTGCAATGTGTGCTGGAGCAATGGTGGCTCAGAGCTTGTGGGAGTGGCTAANCAATGACTGGTCTAAATTGAGGCCATGCCCTGAGAGGGACCTCATGCCCAACACTGCCTAGATGGCCAGGAACTGGAAGCTGGATGGCCCAGACACCTAGGGTAGAACCAAACATGACTGGCGAAACAATATCAATGAAATGATTTCTAAAGTCATTCTGCTATACTCATAGATTGGTGCCCATCCCAGTCTTCATATGAGAGGTTTCCTGATGGGTATAAGCTGATGGGAGCAGATGTAGAAACCCACAGTCAAACATTAGNCAGNACTCAGGAATCCTGAAGAAGATGGAGTGGAAGGATTGTATTAACCAGAGGAGTCAAGCACACCACAAGAACAAGGCCCACTGAATCAAATAAGCAGTGGTCATAGGGGTTCACAGAGATTGAAGTGGCAATCATGGAGCATGCATGGGTCTNCACTAAGTCCTCTCTATATATGTTTTAATTGTTTAACTTCAGGCTTTTGTGGGACTCTTAACAATGGGAGTGGGAATGTCTCTGACTCATTTGCCTGTTGGTGGGATCCTTAATTCCTACTGGGTGACCTTGTCCAGCATTAATATGAGGGTTTGTGCCTAGTCTTATTATAAGCTGTTATGCCATGTTTGGTTGATATCCCTGGAAAGCATGTTTGTTTTTCTGAAGGTAAACAGAGGAGTAGTGTTCTGGGGGAGGTATGTATGTTTGGGGAGGGTGGGAGGAGTGAAAGGGAGGTAGACTGTGGTCAGGATATATTATATGAGAGAA
>LZPO01055307.1:0-18806 GCA_001675575.1 Neotoma lepida
CCTGGACACATGCTTATACTAATATACAACAGCATTCAGGATTTTATCAGTGTTTCTTTATGTATATGTCCATAAAAACGGAAATAGCATTCACTTTTAGTATGTTTTAAAGATTTCCCTGCAGGTTATCCAAACAGTATCTCTGAAAAGAATACATCAAAGACCACATTCAAATTGTCTTTTGAATGATGCCCTTGCCAGCCATAAAAATGAACTCTTTTGCAAGTGCCCAGGGGCAGTACTAAAAAAGAATCAGGCACTGGCCTTAATGAAAATCCAGTTCTAGGACTAGAAGCAATTTAATATACTGTATCTTTCCTCTGAGGTCATGAGTATATCTTAAGAAGGTTCTAGCAAATAGTACTTGGGAGTGAAAAGGACCACATGTCAAATATCTACTGGGAAAAGACCTTTGCTTTACAACATTGCTGTATAGAGAAGAAAATGAATTCATTTCCTGTGACATACCAATAATGAGCCGTTTCCCTGGTTGGGTGAAAAGCAGAGTGAACTAACTATAGATCTGGGGTTCTAGTCAATTGGGGCCTTCATTTTGTTTAGTTTCTGACCTTGGCCAAGTTACTTCTTTGATTCAGGATTCTTATTTATAAAATTAGCATGAACATGTCAGCTTCCAAATCATTGTGGCTGAAGACAACCAAAGCAAATGACTTTCAGATGTCAAAATGATTTGAAATTAAACTTCCTTACAAACATGACTTAAGATGGCAGGGATGCACAGAGGGAAGAAACTGCTGCATATATACTGAGAAGGGCAGCTTACTGAAGAAACTAGGCAAAGAGGGAGAAGGGTCTCACACAGCCGGTTGTACATAAGTGCCCTTTCCATCTCTGACTCCCAAATGTCCATTTGGGTTGAATGCCCACATGGCCAGTTTGAGATGAGTATTTAGGCTGCTAATGTGTGTTGTGGTTATCAATGTTGAGAAACTTCTATTTCTCCCTCTAGATTATTTGATGCAGCTGTCTATAGAGTCTCCCTGCTTGATCCTTCCCCCCTTTTAGTGCTAGTATAATGAAAACAGTGACTTTGAAATGATCCAAAACCCTAGCTGATTCTCCAGCTGGCTGTAATTGTGAGTCTCCAACCTCAAAATCCATACTAAAGTCTGTTGCCGCTAGAGCAGGCTAACAAGAGCTAACAGGGCTGGGATATGAACAGGGGGAGAACTGCAAGTGAAGGCATTAATTTAGATTAAACCTTACCAATGGAGAAACAGAAAGCTAGTCTCTGGTCTCAGATGCTGGCAAGAGCAAGATTCCTTTTGAGAATTAGGGACTCCATATGGATGTGCTTTAGAAAACACTAGCAGGTTTCTAAATTACTAATCTCCTCAGTGTCCCAAAGATATACAATCTTCCTGAAAAGAGTTCATGGCATTTCACTCCTATGTATGCTTCGTTTAGGTCACGTGCCTCATCTTTGCCTAATAAAAGTATGTTTCTAGGCATGAAACCGACTTGGTAATTTTTGCATTTTAGCATATTTGAGCAGGTATATGTACACATATATAAATGTGTATGCATGTAGATGTATTGGTACTCTGTGAATGCACTGGAACTTCAGATGGTGGGAGGAAGATGAGTGCCATCTCGTGGAGAGCCCTACCATTACATTTTTCAAATTGCCTCTACTTAAAACATTTTTAAAGAAAATTCCCAANTACTATTCTTTGGAGTGCACATTTTCTTCTTCTCTTTTCAGCTTGCTTGCTTGCATAAATAATAAAGGCCTTCTTAGTAAACATCACACAGTCCGATGTGTCCTGATGTGCCTGAGGGAATGGACTGGGGATGGATATGGAGAGTGTGGTGAGTCAGCAGAAAACAAATGCACGGTTGACCAACTCAAGCAAAAAATCAAAAGCAGTGACAAGCCATAATAAATAAGTCCAGGACTCAGGTGTGTCCTGTGACCACTTTATAGGCCCATTATATTCTTCATACTCTGTTCATGTACAACAAACAGTTCCTAAGATGTACATATACATTTTCATATGTCTCAATGAACTGGCATCATAATCTATTAGCTTATCCATAAGTGTAGCCTGGAAGTAATATCAACACACTATTGAATCAGTTGCTTAAGATACATATGTAGATACATGCTTGCTCATAGTCTTCTGTAGGTAGGTATTGTAGGTTAACTTCTCAGTGTCACGGTGGTCAAGGTTCTAAATTCATATTATAGGGGCTTGTGAAAATCCACAGGAAAAACAGACTTCTATTAAATAATTATAGGAGATACTTAACTGGCAGGAGTTCATGATTTCACATATTTTGATACCTATTGTATGAAGTGGATAAAGATAGCCCTCCTAGAGCTGATGACAATAATTGGAAAAGACGTGAGTAGTAGGAGGAGTTTACAGGTACCCTTCCCCCCATATAGCCTACAAACATGGAAGCTGGCTCTGTGTACAGTACTGCACTAGAGTTATCTCAAGGGATCCATCAGGCAAGAATGGACCAGACTCCCTGCTCTCAGCGGACTTGTGTTCTAGTAGAATAATACGGAAAACAGGTAAGTAAAATGCACTGTTTGTGGTAATATCCACGAACTATAATCCTTAAGAAACTGACTGGAACCGTGGAGATAAAAGAACAAAAACAGATAAGGGTGAAGTCAAGAGAGAAGAAGGAATTCAGTCTCTACCCTGTGTTGTACACAGAGCATGAAGTGGATGATGGGCTGTCCTGGAGCCAGCCGCACTTCAATCATGAGTAACAGAAGATGAAAGAATTACTTCCAAAGTTGAACTTCCCTAACTGGACTGAACAAAGGGAGGGGCAGTGCTAGGGTTCAGCAGTCTCCTTGGTGTCTGCCAGCTTTTACCAGGGCTGCCTGGCTCAGGTTCCCGGTGAGTTTTCTGCTTCCCTTTGCCCTCTGGCAAATCACACAGCTGGAGCTGTGTTCAGCCTGGCTGAGGTTTGTGTTTGTTTGGTAGGTTGGTTGGTTTGGTTTGGTTCAGTTTGTTTTGTTTTTTCTGCACTTTGCCTGTCTCTTCCTCCACAGTTTTCACATTTCCCGTCACAACCTTTGAGAATTGCTGCAGCTTTTCCCCACTTCTTCTTCGGAGAATAGAGGAATACTCTGCCATTGTTCTTCTTTGGGTCACAAGGAGGCGGCTTCTTGTCCACCATCTTACCTGGAAGTCTAAAATTATTTTTACTCCAAATGAGATCAGCTGGGTTGCTCTGTCTGTTCCTGGTATGAGGTAATTTTTAGAATCTGCACTTTTTCCCAGGTTATGGTTTGCTGGGACCTTGTCATAGTTAGCTTCAGTCGTCAACTTGACACCCTGGGAAGAGAGAACCACAACTGAGAAACTGCCTCCATTGGATTGGCCTGTGTGCATGCTTATGGGGGGGTATTACTAACTGATGTAGGAGGGCCCAGACCATGGTGAGTGGTGCTATCTGTAGGCAGGTATACGTAATAAAGGAAGATAGATGGCCAAGCCAGTGAACACTTTCCTCCATGNTCTAGGCTTCAGTTCCTGCCTCTAGGTTCCTGTCTTGTGCTTCTGGTGTGGCTTCTGTTGTTGATGAACAGTAACCTGTGCCTCTCATCCTCCAAGTTATGTGTGATCAGGGTCTCATCACAGCAGCAGAGAAGTATGATCATCATAACAAGTGGTGTTCAAGACTCAAGATGTCGTCTCAGATAGGGTATCCTTTTGTCTGAATCCCAGTTTTGTCTGGCTTAGCTGGTACCCACTTATTGAGCAATTCTTCAGTGAATTGCTGATGGTTTATTTCAAACCTTCCTACNAAATACGTTTCCCTCACAAATTTCTTTAAAACCAGTAGTTCTTCATCCTTAAAATGCATTACATTTAANTTTACTTTTTAAAGATTTATGTATCTTTATTTTATGTGTATGGGTATTTTGCCTGCATGTTCGTATGTGGACCATGTGTATGCAGCACCTACAGAGGCCAGAAGACAGAGTCAGATTGTCTGAAACTGGAGTTACAGAGGGTTGTTAGTTGCCATGTGGGTGGTGAAATTCAAACCCAGGTCCTATAGAGGAGCAGCCAATGCTCTTAACTACCAAAGCATCTCTCCAAACCCTACATTTAATTTTAAAGGCATAAATTTAAGAGTCAATAGACACCATTCTATTTATGCTGACNGAAAGTCATTTTCTTAGTAACAGCATATCCATTCAGCCTTCCAGGATGTTTTTGAATCTTGGTGAAGGCAGTGGTACACTGAACCAAAAAGGGCATTTGATAAAATGGCTGAAATGAAACAAGAACAGGATTTATTCTGTTATTCTATAATTTTAATGCTGCTCCAAGCGTTCCAAAATAAAAAGAAAGCTCTATTTTCATTCTATCATCTCACCTCATAACACNATAGCATTAATCTTACTAAGATAAAAATGCATTATTGCAAAAATAATCCAAATCTTTCAAATTAAAACTGAGCACTAAAATATTAAGAAGACATGCATCTCTATTTAGGGCTGAGCACTCAGCACATTCTTACTCTCTGCAAGTTGACCAGNTGAGGGTCTCTCTGCTAATTGCCATCTATTTCAAGAAGAAGCTTCTCTGATGAGACTTGAGAAATGCTCTGATCTATGGTTACATCAATAAATCATTGGAAGTTGTTTGACTATGTCCATTTAGCAGAATCAGAATATCGCATTCTTCCCTAGGGCCTATGACCTATCTACCTATAGGCTCATGGCCCCTTTAACAGCACCAGCCAGAAGTGCCTGGAAACCAGCGGTAGTCACAAACAATGTTATCTAGGTACAACAGGGTAGTTGGACATATAAACTCACAGCAGTTGTGACAGCATGCACAAGACCTTAGCAAGCTCCAGTCAGATAAAATCCCAGAATAGGAAAGGTGGGCACAAAATCTCACCCTCAGCTGAGGAACTACAAGATTTTGGTAGCTATTGCGAGAGGAGGAGTCCGCTTTCTTTAACAATGTAACCCAAACCCCACAGAAGGTTACCCACATGCCATGGCAGGTCCCACTCCCAAGACTAGCCAGGTTACACAAACTGGACTCAATGGGAAAGAGGGGCGGGGGGAAGAAATCACAAAGTTTAGTGGGAAGGGATAAGAGGAAGGAGAGGGCAGTTATGGGAGGAGTTAAGGGAAGGGTTTGAATGTTTTCAAGTATATTATTTGATTTTCTCAAAGAATTAACAAAACTATTGTTTAAAAATTAAGGAAAATAACTAGATTATGGCTCAGTAGTGGAGCACTTTCCTAATACATGCAAAAATTGAGATGCAATGCCTAGTACCTTGAAATCCAACAATCAACAGATCAACAGAAAATTTAAACATTGCCAAGATCTCTATTAGCTTGGTTTTCCAGTGTGGCCATGACTTTATTGTATATATCAGTATTGTCTTGGGAAAAAAAAAAAAAAGACTTCCAAATAAGATGGCAGATTGTGAGTTGCGTCTATGGGACACAGTAAGAGAGAAGAGTTGGGATATGAAAGAATCAACTCTATCCTAAAGAAAGACAGAGGAGAGGAGAAAAGGGAGTAATTGGAAAGATGATAGGTGTGGGGACACAAAAGGATATCCGCCAAAGGAACTAAGGTCCAGGCAGTCCCAGTTATGTAGACAGGGTGAGAAAAGAAACCTCATCCAAATGGAAGCTAGGTGGCCCTGGTGAAGGTAGACTGGGTGTCCTGCCTATAGAAAAAGCTCATGGTCCTATAAGCCNCAAATTCTGGTTTGGGTTTAGATGCAATGGCAGTGCCTTAGATTGAGACCTATGATCAAGTGCCAGCTTGAGACAAAGCCTGTTCTTTAAAACTGAGTTATCCTTGGGGAAGAACATGGAGCCACTACTCCTGTCCTTGCTTTATATGAGAGACAGAGCAATAGGAAGCCATTTCAGAGAGTGAGAGGGACAGAGCAGACAGCTCTAAAAGTGTAGATGATAGGAGGATTAACTCAGGTATTGAGGTGTATACATAAAGATAGCTACACCCTAGATGACTAAGGAGTTGACATCCTTATCTAAGTACACTTTCAGAGTTTGATAACCCTTAGCCTGAGGTCATTAACCTCAGAGGTTCAATAAACCTCTGGAGCCTCTTCTCAATGTNATAGAGGATGAGACATTTAAGGCTTTACAGAGACACCCACAGTTGCATTCCCCCAAGCATGATACTTGGTCAAAATGCCAAGAGTGCAAACCAAATAGACAATGTGGAATCTATTAAGGGGAAAATGTCAATTCACTTACAAAGACAGACTCATCAGAATAACATCATAAATCTCAATAGAAACCATAAATCTGAGGAGCACATGTAACAATGTAAATCAAGGCCTGAAAGTAAATAAAAGTCAATTATGATTAATTTAATCACAAATTAATTTAATCACACAAATTACTTCATAGAATTAAAAGAGAAGTAAGACACTAGAAGACAAGTGCAAATTGATCAGTGACCACCAAGCCAAAAATAAAGTAGAGGCTTAAAGGAATCCTACATATAGAGGAGGAAGAAATTCTCAACCAAGAAGCACAGCAGAATAAATTTCATTCAATGAATAAATGAACAAAGAAGACTATGAAAGAATCTATAATGTCTAACACAATACCAGCGAACTNCTAATACAGACAGTAGAGAAATAATAACAACAGAAAAAATAATTTTTATTAAGAAATTTTTTTATTCATTTTACATACCAACCACAGATCCCTCTATCTTCCCTATCTTCCTCTTGCTCCTCCCCCAACCTTTCCCCCAACCACCCTCCATTCCCTCCTCTGAAAAGGTAAGGCCTCCCATCCAGAGTCAGCAGGGCCTGGTACATTCAATTGAGCCAGGTCCAAGCCCCTCCCCCTGCATCAAGACTGTGCAAGGCATCCCATCATAGGTACTGAGCTCCAAAAAGCCAGCTCATACACCAGGGATGGATCCTGATCCTACTGCCAGGGGGCCCCTTAAGCAGATCAAGCTACACAACTGTTTCCCTTATGCAGAGTACATAGTCCAGTCCCATAGAGGCTCCACAGCTGTTGGTCTAAAGTTCATGAGTTCCCAGTAGTTTGGTTCNGTTGTCTCTGTAGGTTTGCCCATCATGCTCTTGATGCCCCTTGCTCATAGAATCCCTCTTCCCTCTCTTCAACTGGACTCCTGGAGCTCAGCCTGGTGCTTGGCTGTGGATCTCTGCATGTGCTTCCATCAGTTATTAGATGAAGGCTCTATGATAACAGTTAGGGTATTCACCGATCTGATAACTGGGGTAAGCAAGCTCAGGCACCCTCTCCACTATGGCTAGTAGTCTAAGCTGGGGTCATCCTTGTGGATTTTTGGGAACTTTCCTAGCACCAGGTTTCTCCCTATCCCCATGATGTCTCCCTCTATCAAGATATCTTCTTTCATTGCTCTCCCAATCTGACCCTGTTCCAACTTGACCATCCCATTCCCTTATGTTCTCATCCCCCATCCCCTACCCTCTATTGTACCCCTCACCCATTTTTTAATTGGATTGTTTGGTATTTTGATGTCTAGTTTTTTGAGTTCTTTGTATATTTTGGAGATCAGTCCTCTGTCAGATGTCGGGTTGGTGAAGATCTTTTCCCATTCTGTAGACTGTCATTTTGTCTTATTTACCATGTCCTTTGTTTTACAGAAGCTTCTCACCAAATGGGCTACAGAGCTAAACAGAGAATTCTCAACAGGAGAATCTCAAATGTCTGAAAGACATTTGAGGTATTGCTCAACATCCTTAGTCATCAGGGAAATACAAATAAAAATGACTCTGAGATACCATCTTACACCTGTCAGAATGGCTAAGATCAAAAACACTGATAACAGCTTATGTTGGAGAGGATGTGGAGCAAGGGGAACACTCCTCCACTGTTGATGGGAGTTCAAATTTATACAGCCACTTTGGAAGTCAGTATGGCAGTTTCTCAGAAAATTGGGAGTCAATCTTCCTCAAGACCCAGCTATACCACTCTTGGGCATATTCCCAAGGAATGCTCAATCATATCACAAGGACACTTGCTCAACTATATTCAAAGCAGCATTATTCATAGTAGCCAGAACCTAGAAACAAACTTGAGGCCCCTCAATTGAAGAATAGATAAACAAAATGTGGTACATATACACAATGGAGTACTACTCAGCAGTAAAAAAACAATGACATCATGAAATTTGCAGGCAAATGGATGGAACTAGAAAATATCATCATAAGTGAAGTAACCCAGACTCAGAATGACAAACATGACATGTACTCACTTATAAGTGGATACTAGATGTAAAGCAAAGGACAACCAGACTACAACCCACAGCTCGAGAGAAGCTAGTTAACAAGGAGGACCCTAAGAGGGATACATGGATCACCCTGGGAATGGGAAATAGATGAGATCTCCTGATTAAACTGAGGGTGGGGGGTGCAATAGAGGGTAGGGGATGGGGATGAGAACATAAGGGAATGGGATGGTCAAGTTGGAACAGGGTCAGATTGGGAGAGCAATGAAAGAAGATATCTTGATAGAGGGAGACATCATGGGGATAGGGAGAAACCTGGTGCTAGGAAAGTTCCCAAAAATCCACAAGGATGACCCCAGCTTAGACTACTAGCCATAGTGGAGAGGGTGCCTGAGCTTGCTTACCCCAGTTATCAGATCGGTGAATACCCTAACTGTNATCATAGAGCCTTCATCCAATAACTGATGGAAGCACATGCAGAGATCCACAGCCAAGCACCAGGCTGAGCTCCAGGAGTCCAGTTGAAGAGAGGGAAGAGGGATTCTATGAGCAAGGGGCATCAAGAGCATGATGGGCAAACCTACAGAGACAACCGAACCAAACTACTGGGAACTCATGAACTTTAGACCAACAGCTGTGGAGCCTCTATGGGACTGGACTATGTACTCTGCATAAGGGAAACAGTTGTGTAGCTTGATCTGCTTAAGGGGCCCCCTGGCAGTAGGATCAGGATCTATCCCTGGTGCATGAGCTGGCTTTTTGGAGCTCAGTACCTATGATGGGATGCCTTGCACAGTCTTGATGCAGGGGGAGGGGCTTGGACCTGGCTCAATTGAATGTACCAGGCCCTGCTGACTCTGGATGGGAGGCCTTACCTTTTCAGAGGAGGGAATGGAGGGTGGTTGGGGGAAAGGTTGGGGGAGGAGCAAGAGGAAGATAGGGAAGATAGAGGGATCTGTGGTTGGTATGTAAAATGAATAAAAAATTTCTTAATAAAGAAAAAAAGATTATTCCCTGAAAAAAAAAGTACTAGTGGTAAGAGATGAGATTTCCAAGATTCATGACTAGGTTACAGCAGCAAATGTCCTACCTAATCTGGAGGATGGTGGGTCAGATGAGGGCAGGCACATGTCTGCAGAGTTGCTGAGATCACCAATTTGACAGTTCAGCACATCTATGAGCTAACCTCCTCCTATGATCGGGACTATCCAACAGACAACAACTCTCCTTAGCATATGTTGAACAACTGGTTTTCAAACAATCTAAAAGGAGAAGTTATTAGCATGCCTTCTTGATTAGGTAAACCCCAGGTCTCAAGAATATTAACAAACTAAAATTCCAACTAGATACTGAAAAGTAAAGAATCTCTTCCACTCAGATGACCGAGTCTCAAAATGATCCCCCTTCCTTGTGCTCTATGATTTGTGACTCTCCATGGCCAGACTGGGGTTTTCTTGACCATTCAATAATCAAAGACTGAAGGGGGAAATACTCAACTGAAGTGCCAGGGACAAATAACTGAGCCACAGCACAGGAACCTTCTTACNTACCCACAGGCAGGGCAAGATTATCCCTTGGAGAGCTTTCCCCATTCTTTGAGGCTAAAGTTGCTGCAGGCTATTTCCAACATTTCCCACCAGCTCCATAGACCTGGTTACTGCAGATACAAAAGCATCAGATTCATACAACCAGCTCCAGGCAATGAGAAGAGCAGTAAATTCATGGCAGCCCTGAGAAATATTTAATGAGCTTTTTTAAAAAGTCTTTTTCAAATCTTCTAGAAGGTAAAACTGTGAAAGACATGGCCTTGATAGACCTCTACATCATTCTCATCAGACTGAGGAAAATTAGAGTGTCCTCTTGTTAAATAGGAAAGGTTAGCATTTAATAGTTAATGAAGCCAAGAGAATCTGAACAGATAAGACCATGTCTGCCCAGGCTGCNCTTGGACAAGCTCAAATCCTCTTATCTCATCTTGGAAAAGTCATCTGTTGGCAAGACACTATTTTATGCAGAGGGTGACAGGACCAGCAGCATGTACAAGAAGAGCTGCATCCTTTTTTGGGNAAAAAAAAGTTAATGCAGGATAAAGGAAAGGTGATGCTTTACATTTTTTAAGTACTATAGCAACAGACAACCTTTCCCCCCTTAATTAGAAATATGAATCTCCTAGTAGATGAACTAAAATTCTGCATTATAGACATACCATGAGACTCTACCTTGCCTTGCTGCTTATGCTATTCTGATCAATCATATTCACACTCAACATTCCAGTAGTGAGGAAGTTCTCTGANTCCAGTGAAACCCAGAAGGGAATGAAGAGGAGGGTAAACTTTCTCATAGAGGGGAACTCAGATAACTTGTCTTTGAAATAACAGTTATTTGAGGTCAAATTGTGAGTGAAGTAACTTGCCACAGTTCAACCGCCTACCCATCTTTTTAATTGTTGTTTGGGGATAAACTAGCCCAACCTCTGTAGTGGGTAGCTGTTCCAGCTTTGACCTGGAAGCACTATCTCTAGTGAGGCTTCTGGTAACTGCCACGCCTACATATGACTCACCCCCTGAGGCGGGGCTGAGACAGGAGTCTTTAAGACCAGAGATCCAGACGAGCCGGCACTCTTGGTTCCTTGTGATCCTGGATGATGTATGGCAGGCCGAGTCAGAGTTCTCCAGAGAACCCCATGGGACTGCACCTCACCTCTTCTGGATCCTGTAACCAACCCCTTTACTGGCTGTCAGTTACCCCAAAATAAATCTACTTTTAACTACGTGCAGTTGTCTTGTTAAATCCCCACTTTAAACCTCCTAGAAAGTAGCACAGTTCAGGTGTGATCATTCCTCTGTCAAAGCTTTAGCCATTGCTCCCATCAGCATCTCCTCCTTATTGCCCTGGTACTGTTGTAACAAATGCCTCTTTGTACTCCTACTATGCTTATGTAGAACATAAGCCTCTGTTCCTCTTTCACCCNCCATCATTTTGTTTTCAAATTCTTCTTTTTTTCTTCATGTTTTCTAATGTTTTCACCTATAAACTTCTCTCCTATCCTTTCCTACCTTATAGCTATATATCCATAACTCCCATATGTCTTCAAGCTGTTTCACTGAGTATCCCCATCATGGTTTTGCCTTATCTGATGAATAGCTTTCTCAGAAGACATTATTTCTTCCAAGTGCAGATGGCCCAACCCTCAGTAACATGATCCAACATTCTCTTCATTCTCAATACCATTTCCAGGCCGAGGGTTCCTCCCCATTCAAACTGCTTGCTCATGTGAGACTTGAAATACCATCTCTCCACATCATATGGCTTTACCACATTATTTGGCTGTTCTTTCAAAGTACCTAGCTTATAGTCTTATTCTTCCTCTGATGCCCATCTCCATCCTGATCCACCTTCCTGTTCACATCACTCCTTGGAACACCTTTGCCTCTGAAAGTTTGATCATGTAGTTCTAATAACTGTAACCTTTTCCCATTTGAGTGCATCGTTCTCATGGTCTCACACTCATCATGACAGTTCTCTGAGCACAATGCCTTGCATTCCCTGTCTTTTTACTTCTCGAGGTCTATAGTTTATNTTCATCAAGCAAATTTAGTCCATATACCCATCTTTCTGTGCATCAANCCTCCTTGGTCCTTTGNCAATTTTGCCTCCATGATATAGTGTTCATATCTCATTTATCTACTGTCTTTTCAACATCCCAGATAGACTTTTACTTTGGACAATTCAGCTCTAAGACTTCATAGTCCTACCTCTCATACCAATGATGACTGTTATACGATCAAGTATATTTGACACTCAAGATACCTCCTGCTCCATTCATCTTTTCAGTGTTGGCCCTGGAGCTGTTTGCTTTTCTCTGCCACTATAACATATCATCCTGCTTCTAATAGATCTCTGGGTCTGAGTGGAGTTTCTACCAGATCATTGTCTAGTCACCAAGATCAGAGAATCACTCTGTATCTTCAATGTAACTTNGATATATCTGTTTTTATCCACTATGGATTGACTTGGAGTTTTATGCTTTAAATTGGTTTATCACTCTTGATTGTTTATATTCAAATTCACAGTAAATTCTTCATGAGTCTTAGCTAATGCCTTTTNTACAAGGTACCATGAATTGTGCTGAGTAGATACTGTGTTAGAACTTCTAANTGTCAACATCCACATGCTTCCATATCAGTAAATATTTNTAAAGTCCCATTTTAATCTCTCTCCTCTTACTCAGAGAACTTCCTCAGAGTCCTTGCTTCATCTTCATAACTGTTTTCCATCCTCAGCTCCATCCTAAGGACATAAGAGCTGAGTTTAATTCTTAGTTGATATTTTACTCATGTGAAATACAGCAAATTTCTTCCTTACATCCAACTCAAAGATCCACATTACAACTTCCTCAGTGTGAAACAAAGAAGTAGCCCTGAGTATTGGTGAAAGCCTTCTGACTAGTGGGAAAAAATAAACCCAAAAGCAACTTAGAAGATGTATATTTAGAGTCAAGTTATTGACTTTATTAATTTAGAAGATGTATATTTAGAGTCAGGTTATTGGTTTTATTCACTTNCAATGAATAAATCTTAAAATCTACTCTATGCATAGTTTTACTTATACTATTTTTATTTGAAATGTAAAAAAATAATATAAGTACATATTTATGTTTAAGAATTCTGTGTTTCAATTTCATATAGAGGGGTAAAGTCTTTACTTGTATTCATTAAACAAAGTATATATCCTTTTCCTTTTAAATACCTGGGATTATATATATATATATATGACTTATATTATAATAATTAAAAAGTACCTTCTTTATTATAGGCTAGATTAATGATCCAAGTTATTTTATATGTTTATTTATATATGATCAAAGTTATATAGGTTATTTTATCAAACAATTTTCTTATAACAACTCAGGAATGATAATGAGAGTATGGGCTAATGTCTGTTTCCACACAAAACAACAAACTAAAATCCNATAAAGGCCATTGAAAATATGTTGACCAGGCAGGNAACAACTGTTTCTTCCCCTGTGTTTACCAAGTCCTGCAGTTCTTCAACTCCCACTGAACTAACTGGCCCCATCAGCTCAAATAGCTACTTCCTATCTGAGTCATTCTTCCTCGAAGAATGGGTAGGGTCATGGGTAATCTTCTANCNGAGAGAGGACAGGCTTTTATGCTTTAAACAGTAGGGAAGTGCNCACACCTCCTGAAGTGCCGATAGAATGATTCAAAAGCCTGATGGCATGATTGAAGGGAAGACTGGGTCATGTTACCAGAAAAGGGGAAGTGAGGATGATTCAGAAGCACAGGGCCACTGATTGAAAGCATATTTTTGCTTAAAAGTTGGGGAGGAAAGCTCCATAATATCGTGATTTTGCTTGCTTTATAACACAGAAATAAAGTAAGAATGAATTAATTTAACAGAAAGACTTAGAGTTATATAATAACGCATGGTATGCACCAGTGTGTATCCAGGCTGAGAGCTCCTCTCAGTTAAACTGAATGTCTAATCCTTATTTTAATGCTGCAGCTTTAAAAAAAAAAAAAAAGCCTTGTGGGTCTTAAGTTAGAGCTCCCAGCCCCTCATACAAGAGAANATAACACATCATTATCAGCCTCTAGACTGGGGCATGTCGAATCTTTCACCTTATTGATAGAATTGTTTTTTTGAATACCCAGGTCAATTTCAGTGACTTTCCTCTTTAAATGAAATCTACAGTGCCAATTCTCCTTGCAAGCAAATTTTACTTGTGTTCCAACTTCTCCATCATGCAGCATCTGTCTGATTCTCCCACTCTATCGACCAGAGCTCCTCTGAGTTCATCAATAGCTTCCCTGCCTTTGTCTTTGCTCAGGCTGCCTCTGCAGCCTGTTTCCTTCTTCTTGTCTCTGCACAGGAAGATACTTTAGTCCTTGTCAATTCCCAATATTGAAAACAACAACATACAAACAAAAGAACTCATGTCATTTGGAGTGAATAATTTCTACTTTTCCAACAAGAAACAAGCTGGGGACAGTCACAGGGCCAGACCCACCATTCTGGTCTCCCTTCTCAGTGCACAGTCAGCTCTGCGTGGGGTTCCTCAGAAGAAGGAGCATATTCTGTGGGATAAAATAACAGGAATTAAGAAAGTGCTAGGGTTAGTCCCTGAACAACAACCAGTAAAAACAAATCCTAATTTAATTTGAGTGAGTTATGATGAGCAACTGGCAGATACACACCACCAAGAGAACGCCATACAAGAGAATATAACACATCATTCATATATCATTCATACACACAACATATCTTGTATACATTGTNCTGTTCAGGTGTCCATCATGTCATGGCACCCAATCTGTGGCACAGATCCCTGGTCTTCTTCCTTTGCTTNTCCAAGAACTAAGAAAGGCTCTGTATTATTAACTTCTTCTTGTTTCTTTCTTATTTATTTATTTTTATTTTGTGTACATTGGTGTTTTACCTGCATGTATGTCTGTGTGAAGGTGTTGGATTCTGGAGTTACAGACAGTTGTGAGCTGCCATGTGGGTGCTGGGAATTGGACCTGGGTCCTCTGGAAGAGCAGTCAGTGCTCTTAACCACTGAGCCATCTCTCCAGCCCTTGTTTCCTTTTTTAAGCCATACAGATGGCACTTGTCTGCTCTTTGTGGGTAATGCAGAGATTAGACATGTGGCACCCTGAAGGACTAAGTCAGTGAAGATGATGACCTCACAGGGGATATGTCACACCTGGATGTGAGGAGCAAGGTTCTCAAGCACTCCTAAACATCCTTTATACTCTTTTAAAGACAAAACGAAAAGTCCTTTGTTGTGATAGTTCGAAGGGATGTTCCTGGGTCCAGACAATTATGACAGGGTTGGTATAGGCTGGAATGCTGCCAGGAGCATTGGCCTTTCCTGGGAAGTCATTAGGGATGCAGTTCCCCAAGCCAAACATCAACATAGTGAACAAGAAAGTCTGTGGAGCCAAGGGCCCCAGTAACCCATTCTATCAAGTCCTCTAGGCTTACATTTGGAAATCACTGCTAGAGTTTACTAACCAATAAATAGGCAGTCCACCAACCTTCAGGTCTTGTTTTAATAATGTTCACTCTATCATAAGCAATTTGTTACTGCTTTTGGCTAAGGTCTGTCTTTTAAAGTTATTTGGTATATTGAAAGTCTGAATTTTGGAAGTGGTTTGAAAGAATACGTTATTTTGAGGGATTTTTTTTTTACTTGTGCTTTTGCCATTTTTAAATTTCATTGTATATTCTGGACATTAGAGAACAAACAGCCAAAACTCAGTATGAAAAGAGGCTCAGAATTTTATAATTAAAAAGCTCACTTAACTATTAATAGACCTTACTCTTATGAACTGTGGTGATGCAATATTCTGAAAATATCTCTTACATTCTAAGAGAGTGGAATTTTTGCTGGACCTCATAGCCAGAGTTAGTAATACACCTTAGGGTCACTCAAGACTTAAGACTGCTATCCTCTGTATTTAGCCTGTTTGTTTAACTTGTCTTTAAGAGAACAGTGTATTGATGTCAGTGGCCTGTGTCACCTCAGCGGGCCATAGGAGCCATGCATGATGAAATCAGAGGGCCATACTGAGCTGGTCCCACCCTTCTCTGGTCCTGGGAAAGCTGGCCCTGCCTCTCACTGGACATTGCAAGAGAGCTGGCCCAGACCCTCACAGGAGAGCAAAGCCCTTTGTTAGGGATTGACAGGCTCAAACAGACAGACACAGACACAGGGACAAATTCACAAGACATCCTTCAGGCAGGTACAGATTCAGACTCATACAATAGATAAGCAGGGACAATGGAAGACACAAGGGACAGTGAAGTAGAGCTTTCAAATCTGGACTCACTCTTGGTTATATGACACCATGGGGAAGTGCTTTGATTTCTTTCCTTTATGCGACATTGATGGATTATTGGTGACTCTGAGTTTACTACTAATGTGTTCAAACCTACCTCAATGAATCAAGATGGTCAAAAAGATGTCCTTGGTTTTCTGGGACCTGAGCACACTTAATTCTGTTGCCTACACTCTCTTCCAGGAGAAACTCTGATCTTANTGGATTTATGCCGATCTCATAAGTCCAAGTGAATGGCGTTCATCACTATGCTAGGTGTGTTAACTGGAAGAAAAGAAGCAGGTGAGTAGAGGGGCAAGCACGCTGGGAGGCTCAGCTGTGTGAGGCATCCCCAGGTGGGCCACATTGAGTATGTGTGTGCTGTAAATGGCAGCAGCAGGGTACCCAGGGACCCACTGTGTGAATAGACCTCCGTAAACCAGCTTTTCTTATTTATTTCTCAGTACCCCTTCCAATTTTCTTAAAATTGCTTCAAGAAGAAAGAAGTAGGCATTACATCATGGGCTAAACAACCAAATTCAATTCTTGTGTGAAATATTTTTGTGAAATGATCAAAATGACTGTAGTGAGCAACGGGAACTATGTAAAATAGGAAGCTATTAATAAATGGGTTAGAGGTCAAATACAAAACTGTTTTTNAAATCTCACTGAAAGCCAGTAGAGCAGATGATTTTTTTTTCAAAAGGACCTTCTTTTACACTCCCCATGAACATGCCGCAGGTTTCATAGTTTATAGCATTAATATGTCTTTGAATAATGATATATAGCTAATGTGTTCATTATTTACAGCAGTCATACACAGACCTCACTCTAATTTTCATTACCCTGTATAGACACTTGCTAATTCAGCTGTGGTAGGTCCCTGGATAGTGTAGTATTATTCCCATCACTGGACGGAGAGAGCAGTACAAGATGAAAAGCCCTGATTCTCCGAGATTCCATTTCTGAACACTGATTGAGCTGATGCATTGAAGACAAAGTTGATTGTGAGCGAAGGGAAGGGAAAATCTTTACCAGTTTGATTGGGAAGTGTTGCTGGTGTTGACTTACCTCCTAGGGCTTAACTGAAGCAAGGATTCAAAAGCAAAGAAAAGTCACACATGCAGGGCCACTTTAAGGCTGTTGATAACACCAGCCCTGGCTCCCCATAGGAAGCTTCCAAGAATGGTCTAGCTCCTTCCCTGTAGAGAGAGAGGCTGCTNTGTTTTCCTCAGGCTGCCCGCTCTCTTTCTGCCTCACTTACAATGGGCACCCTCAAAGTGAATGTGTTATAATCAGGCAGACTTGCAGTGATCACCCTTACAGCAGATAGTCTCCCATGCCTCTGGGCTTTTGAGTCTCTTTTGATAAGTGCAATCATTGCAAACGGAGGACATTTTTACGTGAGAGTTTTCTGAGATGTTACATCTGTGCTCACATCCACATACATGCCAGCTTTAGACTCTGCAAGTATCTCCCTGCTCTCTGTCCTCTGCCCACCTCATGCTCACCACCCAGGGCATACTTTATGCTAACCCTAAAACCTTCCTGACTTCCTCCTGGAACCAGTAAAATTCCACTGCCTCCACATGGCAATCTATTTTTTAATGTTTCTCTTTAGTGCTTCTAAAGGTAGTATGGAGGAAATGAATGAAAAGTTGATTTTTAAAGCTCTGGTGTAGTTATAAAACAGAATATTAATCCCCTGGAATTAACATTCAGGCTTTGCTTGTGCTCTACTTGCAAGTCCAACTTTAAAACAGTTGGCCTGGGGCAGGTTGTATACGTTGGCAGTTCCATCATTCACTGTGTATAAATTTAGAAACTTATGCAAATTGCTTTATTTCTTTGAGTCTTGGTTTTCTTATCTGTAAAATGAGAATAATCTATTTGGTATACTTGTGTGATACTCAGCTCATATCAAGCATTAAAANTTTGTGAGATATTATATATTATTTCATAGCAATCACAATTTAATGTACGTTTTTAGTTGAATATGGTTATCGGGTTAACATTTTTCCTTTTCAATGGCTTTGAATTTGTTCATAATTTTTTTATATTCTGCTTTTGTGATGATAATAAAGAAAATATAACTCCCTTTCAAAAAAATATTGGCCTATGATTCCCTCAAGAGATTTTAATTTTGTTGGCATCAGTGAACCAGTATCTCCCTAGCTATTTGCCACCTCTATGAGTTATTTCCTCTTTGGAAATTCCCTTTCAACCCTCTACCCCCATCCCAGCATTTCCCAATAGACTCTTCTCCTCAATCATTTACCACCACCCATCCCTCTGTCTGAACCTGGAACAGGTCAGCACTCTCTTTCTGCTGTATTATTGTAGGCTACATAGTTTCTGAAAGATAATAGTAGATAAGAACAAAGCACATTTATCCACACAAATTAGGACAATGAGAGAACAGTANGGTCATCAAGTGTGTTGCTGGGTGCTTAGGTCTGTTAACCTGTATTTTAAAAGTTCGGAAACAGAAGTCAGGAAGAAAAGTGAATGTCTTCACAGTCTGGCCAGATGGTGAAGGGAGGATCCAATTTCCTCCCACCACATTTGTGATCCACTCACAGATTATATAAAAGCCAGTGGCAAAGGCTAAAGCACACCTAACTTCAACTGAGGATACCCCCGATCCAGGTTAAGAAGACCTGGGCTCCAACTCTAACTCTCCTCTCACTAATGCAATTTTTTTCATTCAAGTCCAGGCTAA
>LZPO01055307.1:84343-99312 GCA_001675575.1 Neotoma lepida
GTTTTTCAAGACAGGGTTTCTTTGTGTAATAGTCCCGGCTGTCCTAGAACTCTAGAACTCACTTTGTAGACCAGGCTGGCCTTGAATTCACTGAGATCTGTCTGCATCTGCTTCCCAAGTGCTGGGATTAAAGGCGTGCGCTAAATCTTTTCTTAAGGTATAAATATTATCTCAAAATTTATAAAATTAGTATATATATGTTTGTGTGTGTGTATTATTAAACTTTTTGTCATGATATTAATGGTCATATAGAGTACTAATTCTAGAAAAGGCTTCATCTAGCTTCCTGTACATAATTTCAGGTTTGAGTATTTATCAAGTAACTAGGAATTCAGTTTTTGTACTCTAGAGGTATACAACAAATTACAGTCCTTTAACNTCTTTGAGATCTGATGAATATAACATTTAAAATATTTAAGTTTTCTGCAGTGAACCATGACCATGCCTAACAGTGACTTTTCAAGGAGGATGGAGTCCCACAATGACGATCCACTGGGACTATGGTAATGCCACTAACCTGACAAATGCCACCCAAAGATTGGCTTTGGACTACAAACTGCTCAGGACAATTTCAAAAGTTGACTAGCTGAGATGATCCAGCCTCACAGACTACTCTAGCCAGGACTTGAGATAAGCCCTGCACATTCCCATTACAGAGACTGGACAACAAATGATACATCTAGCTCTCCCAGGCCTTGACAATTATCCAAATTTTTTTCAGGGTCCTCCAAAGATGCGATCATTCTCAGACAGCAGGAAGTAATTTTAAAAATATGATGCCCACATTCCCAAGAGATCAGTGGGTGGTTTTTGGTTGTTCAGTGGATTATGGATATTTGTCATCATTTAGGGAAGTTAGTTACAATTTGTTATTGGTAACAGTCAGGAAAAAAACCTGAACAAAGGAGATTAGATTTAGGGATCTTTTTCTGTAAAGAAAAAGCAGGGGCGGGGTATAAGAATGATAGGATAAAAGGATAGATTATTGAATCTACTTTTATACCAAAAAAGCAACTACTAGTCTTAAATATTTTGCATTGATATAGATTTTTGTATATTGATACAAATTTGAGATTATTTTTGTTATACTGTATATATGGTTCTACTATTATTTAAGATATTTTTGTATATTGAAACAAATTTAAGGTTATTTTTGTTAGAACATACTGTACATACCTTNCTACTCTTGTTCAAGATATTGTATCTATACAGCTCAATGTGTATGTATAACAATGTGATGTAAATTTCTAGTCCTTGAAAGTTATTATTATAAACTATTTAAGATAATAAAGAAATACAGGTTAGTAATTAGCCACCTATTACAATCAAACTTGTAGTCATGTTAGGTATGTTTTCAAGATCAAATAGAAATATTTCTAGACAGACAGGTGGTCTTCAAACACTTCAGAGATCTACAGAATAAAGAATTTAAGATGTTTTAATAATGTAAGATCCTTTTTTTAATGACAGTGAGACATGTCTGCTCCTGGGAGCACCAATCTCCTTCAGAAAGGATGATGAGCATTGAAGAAACTCCATATGGAGTTCATTTTTTTGTGGCAAAAGCTAGCCATATGGGCAAAGAAAGTGACCCCAGAAACTTGCCAGGACAAGGTGGGACAGTTCTTCAAAAATTCTGCTTCACAGAAAAGTCTGTCAGATATTCTAGGCCTGCAGGCCAAAGATGGATGCCCCAATGTTACAGAGGAACCTTGGGTGATTGTCCAGGAAGCCAGCTCTTTCTGTCATTTCTTAGTTTTGTAAGTTGTTTGCTCTGCACTTCCTGTTTACTNAGGTAATATTATTTCCTTCTCAGGTCTCTGATGGAGTTGAAGATTAGATAGTTATAGTTTTCCTTGTTAACAAATTCAAAAAAGAAACTCAAAAGAGAGGTGCAAAGTGTATAAGGTTGAGAGACATAAAAAAATAGTTCTGCATTGGTAATGCAAGTTAGGATAGAAAGCAAAATAGGTACAACACTTTGGATTAACAAAAATAGAATAGATAATGGAGTATTTTCTCTGAATTTGTCAAATGCTAATGAACTAGACATTGTTAATGTAATTATTTCCTGTATAAATTTGTATATAGTTACTGTACTTATTGCATATATTTTTATTATGTTAGTTAATACCTTTGCTTTTTATTTAGACAAAAAAAGAGAAATGTGTGATATTTTGATTGTGTTCTGACAAATAAAGCTTTCTTGGAGTCAGAGGATGGAGCTAGTCACTAGCCAACCATAGATTTTGGAGGATTGTAGAGAGAACTTTCCTTTTAGAGGCTTAAGTCACATAGTTAATTTCACACTTTGCACACTGGGTTTAAATTAAATTTAATTCTGAACTGTGTGATGCTGTCTTACCCTGGAGAGCCTAACATGTGTGCACACCAATTTCGTCTATAGGTGAATAGTCTTGACGAAATGTAGGTACCATCTCATTAGGCAGTGTTTAGAAGCACATTCTTCCTGCTGGCTAGATTCCCACATGATTTTAATCAGGTCATTAATATTTCTCTTTCTCTCTTCCCTCCTCTCCTCATGTTCCTCCCCCACTCTCTTTCTCTTCCCTTCTCTCCCCCACCTCTGTCCTTTTCCATTCTTCTTTCTCTTCTCTTTTCTTTCTGCTCTTTTGTTTTTCAAGGTAGAGAGCAGAAGCAGTTTCACTTTGTAGCCTGTCTCTTATACACATCTAGATGTGTATAAGAGACAGCTCCCATATTTCTTCCCCTCTTCCCCCCTCTGAGATTGAACCCAGAGCCTTGCATGTGCCTGGCCTGTTTGCTTCATCGACCTATTTCTCTGCCACTGTAGTTTTCATGAGCTCTTCTTAGGTAGTGTGGTCCATGTTATGTGCTATGTATTTGGAACTGATTTGAGCAACAGTAGCATGACTATCTTTGTTATATCAAGACAGATATAATAAATGATTATAATATGAAAACGAGTCTGAAGAGACATTAGGCAACTCATGGAATAAACCACAGGCAAACAAGAGGGCTTGGGTCTTATTCTTTGCTCTACTATAATTCTAAGCTTCCAGGGTTATAATTTAACATTTATTGACACTATGAACTATCCCTGAAGAACAGAAAGAAAAGAAAGAAAGAAAGAAAGAAAGAAAGAAAGAAAGAAAGAAAGAAAGAAAGAAAGAAAAAGAAAGAAAGAAAGAAAGAAAGAAAGAAAGAAAGAAAGAAAGAAGAAAGAAAGAAAAAGAAAGAGAAAAAGAAAGAAAGAAAAAGTAGGAAGGAAGCAGACAAAAGCTTTTCTTTTTGAAAAGAAGCATAATAGTATTGTACTATTTCTCTATTATTTCTACTTTTCTGAACATAGAAGCATACACAGTATTATACTGTTTCTCTATTATTATTACTTATGTATGCAATTGTGAATATTTTATTTGCTTATAATTCTTTAGTATAACATTTTTGAGACAGCGCTTCTCTATATAACCCTAGATACCTGTAGTTGCGGAGACTACAGTGGCCTTGCACTCACCAAGATCCACTTGTCTCTGCCTCCTGAGTGCTGAAATTAAAGATATTTACTTTCAGACTCTATCTTTATTGTTACTCTTTCCTAACAACTATTGGTAATATAATTTTATAAACATAAAAATTGTCTGTATATTTCTTTAAAGGTTCACAAGTCTAATTGGAGCATAAGGGGTTTTTTGTTTATTTGTTTGTTTGGTTGGTTGGTTGGTTGGTTTGGTTTTCTGAGACAGAGTTTCTCTGTGTAGCTTTGGAGCCTGTCCTGGAACTCACTCTGTAGACCAGGATGGCCTGGAATTCACATAGATCCACCTGCTTCTGCCTCCCAAGTGCACCACCACTGCCAAGCTAAGGTGCATAAGTTTTGCTTAGCAGACAAAACATGACCTTATGAACATGCAAGTCCTCAATGATGGAATGTTTTATTTTTCATAAATTATACAGTAAAACTATTGAAACATAATCAATATGACAGAAAATATGAGAGATTAGAGACTGAGCAATAACATTTTATAATTGCATGATCCACTTACTATTCAGCATGTAAAATACAAGTGGTATGAGTAATATTTAAAGTGTGGCTGGATGGCTCAGTATTAAGAACACTGGTTGCTGTTGCAGAAGACCAGGGTTCTGTTCCCAGCACTTACATGAAGACTCACAATCATCTGTAACTCCAGTTTCAGGAGATCCAATGCCTTCTTTAGACCTCCACAGGCACTGGGCATGCACATGGTATACATAAATACATGCAGGCAAAACACCCAAATACATAAAATAAATATTTTTAAAGTATTTAGGTTGACATACCTTTGATATCAATTTTCTCTAAGTCTTTTAGTGCTTGAACAAATGTCTGTTGAGTTTCAGTAAGAGGCCAGCTGTTATACAACACCAAGCACTGTATGATATACTTGTAGCACTGTGAAAGGGAAGGCAGTGAATCAGGACAACCAAAAGAATTCACACAGTATGTGCATTTAAAGACATATTAGGTCAAGCTTATAATGTATCATTTTATGACTCATACAATCATAGGTTAATTAAATGATAACATGTTTTCCAAAACTTTCTGTGGTTGTGTGAATAAGAACGGCCCCCATAGGCTCATACGTTTGAATGCGTGGTGTCAAGTCGGTAGAACTGGTTTGGAAAGGATTAGGAGGTGCCATTGTTTGAGGAGGTATGTCTTTGAGGGTGGGCTTTGAGTTTTCAAAAGACCATGCCAGACCCAGTCTCTGCTCCCAACTTGCAGATAAGATGTTAGCTTGCACCCACTGCTCTAGCACCATGCCTGCCTGTTGCCATGTTCCCCTCCATAATAGTCATAGACTCACATTATGAATGTAAGTGAGCCCTCAATTAAATGCTTGCTCTTATAGGTTGCCTTAGTCATAGTGTCTCTTCATAAGCAGTCCAGCAGTAACTGAGACAGCCTATAACATGCAGAAAAATGCATTTGACATTCTCCATCGGAGCCACTGCTTTCATCATCCAAGTTTCTAGTTTTTACCTGTGCAATGGGCATAAAGTAGAAATCTCATTTCTGTCATATTTTCATACTTTCTTAAATTATTTCAGAGGGTGGGTATCTTTTCAAAGTGGTTGGCTTTTAAGATTCTCTTTTCTTTATACTTAAGTTATAAAACCAGACATCATCTGTGTCTGTTATTACTTTTATGGATTAAATTTTCCCACTTAAATCTGCAGCACACCTGGAGTCCACCTTTATTTATAGTGTTAGCAGTGACAAGCAAGTTCCCTAGGCTCTAATAGGTTAACTTTTCTCCTTTGACTTATGGTTTCACCTCTATATTAAAAAAAATTACCGTTTCTTTTTATATTGCTAGTTTTATGTTCACTTTGAAGGGCTCTAGCAGGCCTGAGCATGGCAAACATGACACCAACAGGCTTTGCCTTTTACCCTTCTCGACTTTGCTAAACTATTAGATTACATTCCTAAAGCTAGCCCACAAGGTCCATTCCCTTATTTAGCCACTGGTTCATTCCTGAGACTGAACACCAAGGCACAACTATCAAACCACAAGGTCTAGCAATAAAAATTCATAATATTGGCTAACCTAATTAAGATACCCATTCAGAACTTACCAACACATCCTAACCCATTCTAACACAGAGCTCCCCTTTTTCCCTCTTAAAATTAACATTTACAAAACTATTTGCTGTTGTTTCTGCCTGATTCAGGATTCAGACTCAGTCATCTTATCTCTTTGCCCCGCTTAATAAAGAATCTCTTTGTGTTTAGTTTTTGTGCTTGGAAATTGGTGTTTGGGTATGGTGTGTGCCTAATCTGGGGTCCAAAGGGGAGCACTACACAGTGCACAGGTCTCTTCAAACTTTGCACAGGGCTAGAGTTATTTGAGAGATGAGAAACTCAATTAAGAAAATGCCTCCATAAAATTGTGCTACAGGCAAGCCTGTAGTACATTTTCTTAATTAGTGATTGATGTGGGAGGAGGGCCCATTCCACTTGTGGGTGGGGCCACCCCAGAGCTGGTGGTCCTGGGTTCTGTGAGAAAGCAGGCTGAACATAAGCCAGCAGATTACATGATATTTAGCAAGGGGAAAACTTTGAAGGTATTATAATTGCAATTTTATTGCTTTATCTCGTTCTTCAGATTATTATCTTTTTACCAATGAGTTTTGCCAAACTCCTTTCTCATTCCCCTCCAGCCTCTCATTTCTCCCCTGGTCCTAGTGTCTAATTCTGCAAGCACAGACTTATCCACACTACTCATTGGCCCTGAAATCCCACCCCACTTTCCTGTGTTTATAAATTCATGCCTTCTGTGTTTCTCTTGGTCTTATGAGTAGCATACATTAGAATCGTAAAATCCAAAACTATGGATAATTCATTTTGAGGGGTTTTTGTTTTCATGTTTCATTGATTTTTGGCACAGTTATATCTGAATGGAATGGCAGAAGTCATAAACCAGCACAGTTGCTTGACAAAGACCCAGCAAAGCTGAGCCACATGATGCCTGCCATGCCACCTTTGGTTTCCATCTCCACCTGTTGCATACTTNAGAGACTTTNAATATTTGTACAATNTGGGGATATTGGATTGATGGAAAATTTCTTATGAATCATTTATGCCTTCTCCCAGGAATGCTGCTTAAGCTTCCCCAGGACAGTCCTGAACATACTTTCCCCGCCCCCTGCTTTTAGGGAGATATCCTTATCTGCTTGAAGGTCTTCCTTACGCCTTGGAGGTTGTGACACATAAAGAAACCAGAGGTCTCTTCATGAGGCTATGAGACATTCTTGAAACTTCTGTCCCTGTACTTATAAGATATTCAAAACAAAGTAAACTCAAAAAGATTAACAAGATTCAGTGGGCTAGAGGAGTTGTCCACAGTTCAGATTACAAGTCTCTTCCCATTGTACACTCAGGCAATTACATGGGCATATACTTCTGCCCTACACAGAGACATATTGATGAACAAAGTGTGAAGTGGAAAGATGATAAAAGTATGAGGTGTCAGAACCTCCCTCTCTTAGAAAAGTTAGCTCATGCAGAGCTACTATAATGTCATATGACCAAGGAACAATAGAATGCCAGGATTAGACATATAGACAAATTCTATAAAGATATAAATGTGAACGTTATATTATGCCAGAATTTGAATAATAACTGCAGCAGCTTTGGCCTGAGGACTTTTCTTGGGCACTCTGACCATTAAGAGTTAATAATATACTGCTTAGGACATGGCAAAAATGCCCACTGTAGTTGAAGATTTTGTTTTGGTCTAGCGTCCTTGAAGTACCAAAGCTACCAGCCTGAGAGCAGGCTTTCATATGCCTCTAGATTCTCAAAAATTGGGTTATGGGGTTAATGAGTAAGAATGCTAACTCTGTTTATTAATGATGCCAAAACTTGAGGGAAAATGATTGGAAATGATGACTCTGTTCTGTCATAGTTTATTAATGATGACTAAAAGATGAGCAAAAGGAAGTGAAACACATGTCCAAAACCAAAAATGATATAACCTATGTTTTGAAATATCATGAATGTATCCCTGCTTACTAAATTATGTATAAATAAGAAACACTCTGGCAGCTAGTCAGTCAGGCTGCAAGATTCTCTGGACCACCATGGCCTGGCTCACTTCCTCCCCCACTTTGACTCCTTACATCCTCTGCAAGGACCCGCCCACCGCCAGGGATGGCTCCTGGCAGATTTTCTTTCCCCATCATTCTTAGAATCTTATCTCCTTTTCAATAAGTAATCGTTTAGCTCGTTTCTAACTTTTGTTCCAGTAGCTCAGCTCATATGTTTCTGATCATTCATGCCAAGCTGACAAATCAAAGTCAGTTATTTCCCTAAATACACATTAGTGTTGCCGACAAAGCATAATTTGTAGAGATTTTATTTAAAATGCATTGAATTCTATGTTTCATAAATCCTCAGTTGATATTCTTTTTACTAAAAGATTTAACATGTTTTATCATGTTTTCACATTTATGTGCCTTTAAACCATTAATTATTAATGTATTTGCTATTGCATTATGCTAATACAATATATCTATAGGTACTTTGGCTTTTATTGAAGCACTCATTAGTTTTTTAATCACAAAATATTTATCTTTTTTAAAATAATTACTTTAGCTTTACACATGTGTACACATGAGTGCAGGTGGCCTGAGGGGTCATAGTATTCAGTCTCTGGAGCTGGAGTTGTAGCTGGTAGTGAGCTACCCTGCATGGGTGCTGGGAACCAAACTTGTGTCCTTTGCAAGAGCAACAAACATTCTAAAGCCCCAAGCTATCTCTCCAGTCCCAAACCTGTCTTTCAAAATATCCTGAGTGGACTGTGGAGATGGCTGAGTGAATAGAGTACTTCTCCTGAAAGTGTGCAGACCTGAGTTCAAATTTCAAGAACCCTTCTAAAGCTAAGTGTGGTAGCTGTGTCTGTAATCCCAGGGCTCCCGGGGCAAGATAGGAGCCGGAGGCAGAAGAACCCCTAGAAGTCTGGGCCAGCTAATCCGAGTTTGCACAGGAGCAAACCACAAAGAGACCTTGCTACAAATAAGATAGAAAGCAAGGACCTTGACCAGAGGTTGTCCTCTGGCTTTCTGTTATATGCTTTGACACCTATGTTCCCATACTCACACACGTGAGTGCTCACAGNCACATACATAGGAAGTAATAAAATATCCTGGAGATGTCAAGACAAACACACTATAATTANAAATTTCAAATCCCCAAAATGGTTCTTAGTTTGCTCCTCAGCAACATTGGTTTCCAGGAGGCATGCACTGAACATTTGAATTGGATAACTGACTCACCTGCTTTCTACACGATTCTAATAGTCTTTCAAATTTCTTCTTAGGTGGGCAGGTGGGCGTCTCCTTGTTAGTTAAGGCCACAGCTACTTGATTCAGTCTTCTTTTTATTTTTACATTTGTCTGTAATGATTTCTAAATAATGTGACCTTGAACATCATCACAGTTATGTCCCAGTCCCTGTTCACATCCTGTGNTAGGTTCTTCCCTGATTTTTACATTTATTTGTTCACTCCTTGTGCCTGTGCACATGTGTATGCAGCTACACTTNTCTGTGCATGTGCACAGGGAGACCAGAGTCAGTTTTGGGTTTCTTTCGAAGTCTCTCTCTGCCCTATTTTTTGAAGCAGAGTCTTTCACTGAATCGAGAACTTTCCAATTTGTCTAAGCTAATTGGCTCTAGCATCTGCTTGTCTTGGCCTCCCAGCCTGGAGTTACATACGTACATTTTACCCACTGAGCCATCTTCCTAGTCCCAAATAATCCCCCTCCCCAGTTAATGTACCTGTTGTGGTGTGCTACAATTTTCCTCTACAGTGGACACATTCACCACTTCTTCCTCCAGCAGAGGCACACCCACATCTGCTGCTGCCATTCCAGGTCTGCCCTTGAAGGACTTCTGACTTGCTGGGCCAGATTTTTTCTTGGTCATCGCTTCTGGTTCTTTCTTAGGTGANGTATGAGATAAGAGAATTTGCTTGCTAGCTAAAAAGGAGAATTGTTTTGTTAGTATATTTGGTGTGCACTGGTATTACTGATTATCGGCTACATATACACTTACAGAATGTAGTGTACTTAAAAGGGCATGCTTATTTTTAAAAGATTATAAAAAAAACCCAGTGGATCCTTTCCGATTTTCTGGTCTTAGAGATATTTATAAAGAATATTCATGTGGGGCTGGAGAGATGATGCGTCAGTTAAGAGTACATGCTGCTCCTGAAGAGGATCCTGGTTTAGTTCCCAGCACCCACCTGGTACCTTAAACCACCAGTGGCTCCAGTTCCAGGAGATCCAAGTTCTTCTTCTAGCCTGTATGGAGTCAGGCATGCATATGGTGCCATTCATACATATAGGCCAACACTCATATACATACATAAATCTTAAAAAATAAAAGCAGGCCCATGTATAAGAAATAAATTTTCTCAAAATATAAAGGAGAGTCATAACCAAACTATTGGTTTTTGGAGCCTAATTAGACACATAATTACAATGGCATCATTGGAGTCAAGTACAGTGTTTGTCAAGTGTCAAGTTTTGGTTTCCATTTTCAATCAAACATTTTAAATGCCACAGCAACACATGTATCCATTCATGAATACCCACCATGAATGAAGCCCACGCTCCAGGTAGGTACTTACACTGGGAGCTCAATGCTCTTTCATTCCCCAGGAAGTAGAAGGCAGGGATGACAGCTTGCCCTTTGCCTATCGTGCTCGCCACGATNTCTTCGTTTTCCAGCACCTGCAGCTTGATGAATACGTCGGGCTTGGATGTGCGGACTTGTATCGTAAGGCACTGTGCCACTGTCACTTTAACGGAGTACCTATTGTGAGAAAGGTTTAGCTTTATAAGCAACTATACTGCTCTGTCCCTCAATTGATAAAGGAAATGGTGTGATTTTTCTCATTTGATCGTCTGACAGTAAAGCAGCTTTGTAAGGCCCGTGGACATGNTAAAACGTTAGAGTGACTGCAGACTTTGAGCTCAAAATGACACAGTCAAGAAAAACAGTAGCATGTTTTCATCATTCGAAAATTCAAAGTAGGAAATGTATCTTTTTGTTAAGTATGACAAGAAGCCACTTATGAAACAGGATAGATACCACCATCCTTGACAGTTAAGTGACTACTACTACATGTCACATATTCATACCACTTTATAGTAGACAAAGAACAACTCATAGAAGCAGACCTTTGCCAGTTTTACCCTCAGTTTTACCACTTTGCTCCAATGAAAAAACAGAGAAACCAAAATATTATCAGTGCCCCCCCACCCCATCTCAGTTTACCCTATATTGCTGTGATAAACGCAATGACCTGTGGGAGGCCATTTTCAGGTTCCTAGTGGCTTTANCCAGCAGGTCTGCATAGAGAGGATGATTAGACCACTGGNCTCAGTGTAGGTGTCTGAGATGGTCTGCTCTTGGCTGGGGGGAGGTCTTTTTCTCCACTCCTTAGCTTTTCTATAAATATCCTAGGGCAGACAGCCGGGCCAGATGAAATAGGTTCCAGGCCCTTTCGNGGCTATTCTGCATTTTCTGTCTTTATCTCCACACTCTAAATCCTTCTATCTAATATTTCCTGCTACTCTCACCCAAGAAAACTCTGGGGAACTGTGGGGTTAGTGGGTAGCCGCCCCACAGAATGGCGCCAAAAACAGGGACTGAAGAATAATAGTACAGGGACCTAAAACAGGGACATTAAGATGAAAGATAACCGCAGGGAACTTCTGGCTGTTTTTTACTAGCTTGAAGAGACAAACTTTAGAAGAGAGTTTTCAGAGACTCAAGTCCTGCCTTCCTCATTGCAGGGAAGATTTTTCTAGCTTGAAAGAAAGACAGAACTTAGAGAGATTTTTGCTGTTCTTCCTTAGATAATCACAGGTGATTTTCCCATACTAATATCTCCAANGTGATTTTAATTTTTGCACTTTACCGAAAACTCAGAAATTCTGAAAGGCTTTTTAGAGAGATTAAGTTTTTTAAGAGAGCTTTTTTTGAGAAAGAAATTAAGGCTTTTTAGAGATTTTAAGAAGTTCTTCTCTTTTCAAGAGAGAGAAAGATTACCAAGCTCATTCCCAAAGAGAGAAAGACCAACTTTCCCCAAAACTTCTGAACTTTTTACACCTGTATTTTTGCCTCAGGGAGAATTACTTTCTCCTGCCGCAGAGAAAGTGCAGGCAAAAAGCCGGAGCAGGGGACAGCTTCCCCAAGGTGAAGCCACAACAGAAGCTGTAGGGAACCTGGGAAAGGGCTACTGGCAACAAGAAAAGCAAACACAAAGAAACCTGCTGAAAGCTGCAGATCTGGAACTCCACTTTAACTTAGATAATTGTCTTCTGCTGAATGGGAAACGGACTGTTATGGAATGACTAGNTAACCAATTCAGAAACAGAATATTCCTTACAAGGTTTTTCTTCTCTTTTCTTTCCTTTTGGGTTTGCTGTAAACTGAGAAAAGATATGAAATACATAAAGTACTGTTTAGCAACAGAATTCATTGAATCCTATAGTTGAGAGAGTTATTAGAAAGACTCTTGTTTCAAACTCTCAAGTACTTCCTGTCTAGTTAAGAGAATCTTTCTAATAGAGATAGTGATAAAGATGAGTAAAGAGTAGAAAATTAAGATGTTAAATCTCTTCTAAGTGTTAAGAAATCTTTTAGGTGTTTGATAAGTTAGATATGTGCTAATGGGAGCCCTATAGAGTTTGCTTAAAATAGATCTAGTGAATTTCTTTAAGACCTTATAAGAAGTAAATAAATATAATAAGTAAAGATGCTAGTTGTAAATGCAAGTTTAAATAAGAATATAAGAAGAATATTTACTATAGTACTATAGAGTTTCCTTAAGAAGTATAAATAAGTATATGTTAAATAAGCTTGTAAGAGTTAAGAAATGGCCATGATATAAGTAAATAACTATAAATAAGCATGTGTTAGTATGTCATGTGTGAGTTTGTAAAAAAGTGTAAAGCAAGATATGTTGAATGTGAGTTTGTGGAAAAGTATAAATGTTGATTGTGAGTCTATGCTTAATGTATATGGTTAACCTGAGAGACAGAAGGTGGTGTCTTAGTTGACTGCAAGCTGACAGTCTGAGCGGTTTTCAAAAGCTCCAGAAGCCACTAAGAAGCAGACGCCAGAACCAGCAAAACAAGGCATCCGCAGCTGAGATCCACTGGAAAAGCAATGCTACACAGAAAAACCTGAACTAGCAGCAAAACGGTGCAGTTTAAAATGCTGCTGTAACTAAAAATGTCTCTGGCTTGAGAATGAAAGTTGCAGAGACGCTTGTTTGAACTAAGATTAACTGCAAAATGTTTTTGATTGTAAAATGTTTCTTCATACTTGAAAGTGAAAGTCTAGTACCAGAATTTACATTTTTTGAACTGTTTGAACTTCAAAAGAAAAAAATGATATGAAACTATGAAAGGTTTTCGTTATGGATTTCTTCATATTTGAAAGGCTAATACCAGAATTTATTATTTGAATTTAGGGACTTATGAAATGAAATAAATAGTGATTTCATTGCAATGGGACAATTTTGAATTTACTTATAGTGATCTAGAAACTGTTTTCTGGAATTATTTTTTAAAAATGGAACTGTTTAAATGAGGAAATTTATTGTTTCAACCTAGGTTCAAGATATAGTTTTGTGTATGCTTATATGCTTTATTAACTGGTGATTCATGAATTGTTCTGTGTTAACAATGGAACTGTTTTACGGAATTGTTTATGTAAAAATGGAGTTGCTTATGGAACTGATTTGATACAAATGGAACTGCTTAAATAGAGAAATTTGGGTTTTCTAAAAAAAAAATATAAAGAAATGGGGAAGTAATATTCCTTAGTCTATTTAAAAATATTTCCTTGTTATTTAAGTGGATTAATGTTATGTTTTGTTAGTAAGAAATGCAAATGAGTATACTAAGATTACTTTAAAGTGTAAAGAGTTTTATTAAGAAACTGCTTTTGGATGTTTTGCTGAAAGTTTTCAAAGTGTTAATGGTTAGATTGAGAATTATTGCTCTTAAATATGAGTTTGAAGGAATTATAATTGTAGAACTTTGGGGATTTTCTAATTAGGTTCAAGATTTTGTTTAAAAATTTATAAAGAAAAGGAGGAGTTGTGAGTGAATTAAGGTTAAATGTATGTGTAGGATAGTAATGGTCATGTTATTAACCTGTTGATATTAATGCACCCTGGTTTGAAGTTGAGAAAATATTTAAGTTGTGAATACATCAGAAGTTTATCCTATGTTCTGTTAGCAAGAAATTCAAATGGTTCTAAGATTGAGAAAATTGTAACTATATATAGCAACATTTATGTTAGTTCAAATGGCTCTATTAAGAGTTTAAGTTGTAAGATTGAGAAAACTGACTGTAACTATGTGTAACAATATTTATGTTAACCTGTTTATGATGAAGCTTAAAGGGTTCTTTAAGTTTGCAATTGCATTAAGAGATGTTTGGTTTAGAAAGGCCTTGATGCAGCTAAGACTGCTGTAGTCACCATAGACCTTTCCCCAAAAGAAATGCCATCCTTATCATCCTCTACTCCCATACTGGGAGGTGAGACAGCTATGGAGACTGCTGTGAGCTCTTAATAAGGAGTTGTTTTTTATATAGTAAAGAAGGGGGACCCATGGGAGCCCATTTTTCAGGTTCCTTGTGGCTTTATCCAGCAGGTCTGCATAGAGAGGATGACTGGACCACCGGCCTCAGTGTAGGTGTCTGAGATGGTCTGCACTTGGCTGTGCTGGGGGGAGGTCTTTTTCTCCACCCCTTGGCTTTTCTATAAATACCCTATGGCAGAGACAGTCGGGGCCAGACTAAATAGGTTCCAGGCCCTCTTGAGGCTATCCTGTATTTTCTATCTTTATCTCCACACTCTAAATCCTTCTATCTAATATTTCCTGCTACTCCCCCTCAGGAAAACTCTGGGGAACTATGGGGTTGGTGGGTAGCTGCCCCACAATGACCAAAAGCAATGTGGGGAGAAAAGTGTTGATTTCACCTTATACTTTACAGCCCATCATGAAGGGCAGTCAGGGCAGGAACCCGAGGCAGAAACCATGCAGGGATGCTGCTTACTGGCTTGCTCTTTTAGCTTGCTCAACCTGTCTTTGTAAATACCCCAGAACCACCTGTTCAGGGGTGGGATTGCCTACTCAGAGCTGGGCCTTCTCCCATCAATCACTAATTAAGAAAATGCCCAAGAAACTTGCCTACATGCTAGTCTGATGGCATTTTCTCAATTTGAGGTTCCTTCTTCCCAGATGACTCAGCTATGCCAAGTTGGCAAATGACTAGCCAGTGCACCCCATACTCATCCTTTGATGCACAAGTTGGAAACCTATGGTAAGAAGGAGTAGGAAAAGACAATCAAGCCATACTTTCCTCCTTCCCAGGACAGAGTTGTAAGGTTTTTTTTTTACTTTAAAAGCAT
>LZPO01055307.1:99625-116709 GCA_001675575.1 Neotoma lepida
TGTGTGTGTGTGTGTGTTAGTTGAGTCTCTCTTTCCACCTTTACGTGAATTCTTGGAATGGAACTCAGGTTGCCAGGCTTGCATATTGTGCAGCAAGCATTTTATCTTCTGAGTCATCTTTCTGGCCCTTGTTTCATATTTTTGCTGTTTTCTCTCTCTAGTAATTCTTCACAAATGTCCAAGACTTGGTAGACTTTCTTTTTTCCAAGCAGATGCAAATAAGGCAAGAAGCAAACCAGCAATATCCATCACTTTGCACTCGAGAGTAACCTGCCTTCCCTTCCACGGGCCTCTCTGGAGTCCTCCCCTTTTGCTCTTCCTACCAATTCATCACCCGCTCACTTGCTCAGCACTGACCCGGAGTCTTGGTTTACACTGGCCAGGATTCCAAGCATGTGTACCTCCTTCCCACGTGGAAACTTTTTGTCTTATCATCTGAGCTCTTGGAAGAGTCTGTCAGCNTTGAACGGACTCTCCAAGTCTTGTCTTTAGACACTGGTTGCCTCTGAGCAAAGCAACTTCACACTGTCCCTTGTCTTTGGTTCTGCTTTCTTGGGCACCTCTGCCATTGATATCCCACACATGTCAGAGAAGCANTGCTCTGCTCTCATTCATAGATTAGAAACAATGTTCATCCTATAGTTTCCCAGGATCTCCATGAGCTCAAATGGAATCAAAGGTCCTAAATGAAAGCCTCTAGCTCAGCTGTCTCTCTAGGATCATGTGACTATATTACTAATATTTACAAGCAAGAACTCTTCCTAGTGATCACCTTGCAAATTAGCTTCTGCCCTGTGTCCTCGTTGAAGTAAATGACATCAGTCAGACATTTCCTGTGGTGAGCCNAATCAGAGAAGGCTGTCAATTTTATGTCATTTTAAAATATTCTCTTTTTGGAGCCCATTACCTATGGTGGGACACCTTGCACAGCCTTGATGCAGGGGGAGAGGCTTGGTCCTGCCTCAACTGAATATACCAGGCTTTGCTGACTCCCCATAGGAGCCCTTACTTTTTCAGAGTGGGGGTGGGGGATGGCTTGGGGGGGAAGGCTGGGGGAGTGGGAGGAGGGATGAGAAGGGGAATCTGTGGTTGATATGTAAAATGAATAAAAAATTTCTTAATAAAAAAAGAACCCTTTGAAGAAAAAAATAAAAATAAATAAAATATTCTATCTCCAGATTCATNCACCTCTTTCTGATTGGTTGAACTGTATCTCTTTGTCCTACAGAAGCCATGTTGGAGACTTCACAAGGTCATCTTAGGTGGAGATGTTTTTTCATCATAAGGAAAAGTTAAAGGATGAGGCCAAATCAAAATGGTTAGTGGTCTTAGAATAATAGGGCAAACTTTAGAAACAGTCATACAATGAAATACCATATAAGGAAGAAAACAGAGATTTGAGTGATGATCCCACAAGCCAAAGAATGTCAGTAAATCATAGAATGCCAAGAGGAGTCATGAAATAGATTCTTTCCAGAATGCTCTAGTAACATCCCTTGGTAACATCTTGACTTCAGACTGTGAAATGAGACATTTTTGTTGTTCACTCACTCAGTGTGACCTTGACAGGGCAGCATGGCAGAACTATGGACTGCCGTGCTTCCAGTTGCCAGTGTTAGCACCTGAGGTATCTCACAGCTATCTAATAGTTCCTCTACCTTTGGCACATTCCCCTCCACTCTATTCAACATCTAGAGGTCATCTTGAGTTAATGTGTTCCATATTCCACATCTTGAATAATTAAATAGAATTTCATGATAATGTAGATATAGCCTTTTATCTTAGAAATTAAATTGACTTTTTTCAATTCATGTATTATAGACTTTTTTTGTTTCGTTTTGTTTTTCAAGACAGTGTTCCTCTGTGTTGCCCTGGCTGTGCTGTCCTAGAACTTGCTCTGTAGACCAGGCTGACCTAAAACTCAGAGATCTGCCTGCCTCTGCCTCCCAAGTGTTGGGATTAAAGGCATGTGCCTCTGCCACCCAGCTATATTATAGACATATTTTTTCACACAAGTCCGATAATGTCAGTTTCCTTAGAACTCTTTAAAGCTTTCTATTCTGTGTTAGGAGAGCCTTCCAGAAAAAGTTCTGAGGAGGGATCTCTCTGTCCTAGGTGCTCCCTCTTGCATCCTGGAAATGAACTTTGCAAAGAAATGACCTCCTTCCCAGAAAATGCCAAGCACATTCACACTCCTCAAGGAGTCTCTTCCCCAACTTCCTCACCACTCTGTTCCACACCTTCAAGACCAGCTCTTGGGACCAATTTAGTTCTAGGTTAAACACTGCTTCTTAGTCTGTAAGTGGCCTCAATATGACTCCATGGCTTCTAGCAAACAAACCTGTCAAGCTAGTAAATTAGTCACACTAGTAAATAAATTAATCATTCCAGATTTAGTTTTGGCTTTCCTTTTTTCTTATTTTCTTTCTTATAGGCAATGTTGAAAATATGTTACAAGAAGACAAATTGATAGGCAAATCTTCATTTTAGTGTGCTTCATGCAGAATGTTCTTTATGTCTTTACCTAGGTATAAAATACGTTCATGTATAACGCTTAAATATGAGCTTAGGGTTGTACCATATACATAGTTTTGTGTTTGAGCATTATTGCTTACTCAGTTTTGATTTAAAATTTTTTTTGCAATTTTAAGGGGAAAATAAGAATTATAGGAAAAAAATCAGGCAGAATATTATTATTTGTCAAATTTTATCAGAAAGACTTAGTTTTTCTCCTCTGAAAACCAACTCACCAANGTATGGTGCCTTTAAAACATCTCTTCAATATAATAAAACCTAGAAAATAACAGAGTATTTTTTTTAACTGGGCACCAGAGATCATGCCCATCCTGGCTTTAACAATAAGGAGTATCATTAAACCAAGTAAATGACTAAGTATTCACCTGAGTGACTACTGGAAGTCATAAAACAGCTAAAGACATCTTGATGTTATTGATAAATGACCATTGCATAACACTATACGAAATGTCAGAACCACAAAGCTCTTGATGTCATGATTTTTTTGTTGTTGTTGTTTTGTTTTTCGAGACAGGATTTCTCTGTGTAGCTTTGGCACCTTTCCTGGAACTCGCTCGGTAGCCCAGGCTGGCCTCGAACTCACAGAGATCCGCCTGCCTCTGCCTCCCGAGTGCTGGGATTAAAGGCATGCGTCACCACCGCCCACCTTGCTGTCCTGATTTTAAAAGTGGTAAACTATGACCAGAAACAAATGATATAAGAAACAAGAATAAAATGCTATCTAGGACTGTTTGTTGTTTGTCTGATTATGAATGACATTTATATATTTAATGTGTTTTCTAAATTCAGGTGGAAGGACATTTTCTATTAAAAAGAGAAAATATTTAATGCAGGCCAACAATGCATTGGGCGCTGTGCTAGTTCCCATGTTGAAAGGACATGTGTCTGGCCTTCAATTAGTTTGACTGTCATCTCTTGNATGCCTGCTCTCTTCTGAAGAGGAAATGGAGGGTGAATGAATCTAGGGGAGAAGGGAGTTGGGAAGGGGATCTCAGAGGAGTAGAGGGAGAGGGAACCTGTGGTTGGGATATATTACATGAGAGAAGAATCTACTTTCAATAAAACTAAGTCAAAAAAAAACCATTATTTTTCATAGAGGCTGAGGAACAGATAATTGACTAAAATGTATATACATTTACATAAGATGTTTATCACAGGAATGGTACCTGGATCAAATACGTATGTTAGTAGTAAAGTGTAGACATATAAATGAGGAAGGGAGAGTGACAGTGCAATGCCTTAAAACGAATATAATGGAGTCCTNGATTCCAAAAACAATTGTATGTAACAAATAGAAAGAAGACCCTGAAGTAGTGCAGGAGCACTGAGGAGAGAGGCGGAGGCACACCGCGAGGCTACGGTCTGTCAGAATTAGANTCCNCAGACACATTAATGAGAGAAAGTGGCATCAGTACTGGGACAATGCAAGGGGAGTGAAGAGGTGAGCATGAAAAGAAGGTTGGCGTGACAAACGAGGACTCCCCACACACACCAGAGAGTAGCCAAAGATAGGGCAGAGCAAGGAGAAAGTCAAATAGCCATGGGTCAGAAAGAATCTTCAGTGCAAGTGAGATAAAACGAAGCCCAAGAAAGGGTATTAGCATTATTCGAAGTTGTATAGGTTTGATCGAGCATCCATTTAGCCATGCTAATGTTGATTAGTTATTTCCATAAATTTACAGAAATTAAAATTTAATACATTCAGAATTATAAATTCATTTTAATAAAAATATTTTAAGAACACCTTTATCTGTCTAGTCTATACTTGTACCTGAACATGATTTTCTTGTCATTAGGAATGTAGTAGTCTCTGATTTCCTTTGTGGTAAAGTTGCTGCATGGAGAGTCTCGGGAAAGAAATGGAAGTGGGCTGTAAGAGCCAATGAGCCTCAGTTTCCATCGTCCGCCTGACACATACGTGTCCCCACTATATGCTTCAGCCACAAATGTGTATCCCTTCTAAAAGAGAAGGCAACCACACACATAGGATTCACATTGTCACAAGTCTCTCAAATATGTGGTCCACACATTGAAATAAATTTGCTACCATAATAAATATGCTCCCCATAGGTCCAAGATCTCCTAAGAACCATCAAGCCATTAATGTTATGTTTAAAATCCTTCTTAGAAATAACCATCTTAGGGCTGAGGGTGTATCCAAGTGGTAGGATGCTTGCTTAGCTTGTGTGAACTGGGTTAGATCCTCAGTGCTACATAGAAAGTTAAGTTTGATAAACAACAATGCAAAAATTGTCTATGTGTAAAAACAAATTTGTTATGGAAGGGCCTGCATTCTTTTCTAACATTGGATTTAATACAAGACATTATTACAATACTGTAGAAATTTCACAATTCTGGAATTTTTGATGAAATGTCAGTTATTAGGCCATGAAGGAGAATGTAGAAAGGGGGAAAATACAGTGGGTTAAATTAAGTTCATAAAGGCATGCTTGATCTACGGGAAATAATAAGTGTTACTGAAATAAAGGAAATATGAATATCATTTCAACAAGTAGTAACATAATGACCATAAGTTAAAATGGTATGGTTAAATATAGATAAAATATAGATAAATATTTATCTATAGATAAATATAGTTAAATATAGATAAATATAGTTAAATATAGATAAATATAGTTAAATATAGATAAAATAACTGATTCATGGACTTTAATAACATGAATTTTTTGAATTATGATTCAGAACATAATAGCAAATACAGATGACTTCCATATAAAATATTTGCCAGATTACTCCATAAACTATATAGATTTGACACTTGTCTGATTTAATATAAGGTAAAAATAATTAAAGGTACCAGGTACAATTTGATACTATCTTCCAATTTTATAAAAATCTGATGCCCAAATCAAGAAAATTTGTCTCATGAAAAAATAGAAAAATTTAAATTTAAATGAGTTTTAAAAATTATGAGTACAAATAAATTTAATAAGAACAATTTTTAAAATATCACTATGCATATGTATACATACATATATAAATAATTAGTTGGATTAAGTTGTTTAATCAAGAATTTTAACAGGGTGTGTTGGTGCATGCCTTCAATCTTAGCACTCAGAAGGCAGAGGCAAGCAGATCTCTGAGAACTTGAGACCAGCTTGATCTACATGGTGAGTTCCAGGATAGCCAGTGCTACTTAGCAGGGCCTTGTCTTTAATCCCAGCACTTGGGAGGCAGAGACAGATGAATCTCTGTGAGTTCAAGGCCAGCCTGGGCTACCGAGTGAGTTCCAGGAAAGGCGCCAAAGCTACACAAAGAAACTCTGTCTCGAAAAACCAAAAAAAAAAAAAAATTATAAAAAGAAATTTTATTTTTCTTATTTAAAATAAAATGTTTCATCAAATCTCAAAAATAGTTCAAAAGAGCTGTTCAGTTTCTTGTTGAATTAATACATTTCATATCTATTCTTCATCCTTATGAAGTCAATAGTCATTAAACATTCATTAGACAGGCATGTCTAATTTACATAAAATAATGCAAGATATTATAGGCTGAAATGAACCTCAAAAGAAAAATACAATCATAATCCAGAGGGAAAAATGATCAACTTCAAAATCATAAGGCTAAAGAATGGAAATTAGAAGCAAAACCAGCACTCTTTGTTTGCAGCCCACGTCTACTATACTTGTCACAATTCCTTAATGGGGAATGTGACTGAAAACTTGGAGATTAAAATAGCGAGAGTGGAAACATCTGACCAAAGGCCAGGGTCTCTCATCCACTCAGCAGGCAGCCTATAGTGCTTCTTGGCCTGATAAAGTCACACTACCTTGGGAAACTGAGGGTGGGGACTGGCAAGGTGATTTCAATCGCCTCGTGCTTAGGAGCAGAACAAAGGCTGTGTATGAGATAGAAGCGAGCCTGGCCTGTTTCATTCTAGGACCGAATGGACTCCTGGGATCCATTTCTGTTTTAAAATTGATGTCGCTTTGGTTTCAACAATGGGCATGTTCTTGCTGGAATGTGAGGTGTGTTGCAGCATTCACTCTCATTAAAACCATGGACTCTTCCTCCTAGGCAGACTGCAAGTTCAGTTGCTGCACTTGCTTCTGGGCTCCTATTCCCTGCTGTTTGGACATCTGGGGATATATTTTGCACCCACCTTGTTCTTGGGATAAAGGTAAGGTACCACTTTATGAAACACCTTTGGCACTTGCTCCATTGTGTCGTTGTTAACAACATGCAGCAGACAGACCGGGAGTGTAGTGTATACTTTGGGGACTAAGATCATATCATGAGGAACCAAAAACATTTCTCTGTAATTACAAAAGCACAAGCCTTTCTTAGTGTGAGTCTTCATGCTTTAAATGGAATTTAAATCCAAAGAATCTTTGTGAAACCTTAAAATTGCAAGTAACTAAAAGGCTTACATATCTTTCCCACCTCAAGTTATTATTACTGTGTCATTTTGATGTACAAATGCAAATTCCCATTTTATACAATAATCATGACTTGTACCAGATATGCTATTGCTTGGAAATAAATGCTATCTAACTATACTGGAAAAAGACTGATTTATTATGTTAACATATTCACTGAAAATCTATAAATTGTTTATATTTTCATATTTTGATATAAGGACTATTGATAAAAATTCTCTGACATCTCATCATATATGTAGAAAAAAATTATGTATATGTATGGAAGAGTTTTAGCCAAATANGAAAGCAGTCTAGAGGCTGATACTTTTACTGCTAACTATATTTTACTTCTGACTCTGCAGGTCTGAACACTGCATGCCATCTGAAGATGGCATCATGCACCACTTGCCTGAATACTATAAACCAAGAATTAGGTGGCTGGTCTGCATAGTTCACCGTGTAGTCAGCAAAGGCAATCTTTGTTTCTTCGTCTTGATAGCATGGGTAAGACTCCATAGACTTACACTTGCTTTTAAACATTAGTCTAGAAATGGAAAAATAACTGAGTATCAATGACAAAGCACTTTTAAAATAAACTCCATTTACGGAAGAGGAGTAGCCCTTAAAATAGCAAAATATCATGCCATGTCAGAGGAGCAACGGGTGGCAGTTGACTCCAGGGTGTCAGCCCACCAGGAGGAAACCCCTTGATGGGTGAATCTCNGATAGGCAAGACCCTGGAGTGTGCTTCTGCTGTGCACATGTTTGCCCCTGCCATCTTTCTCTGCTATCTGGCATGGTGAGAATGGGTGTGGGGAGATCCCCACTGCCGGTAGTGTAGTGTGTCTATCTTGTGGAAACATTCTGTTCTACTGGGCATTTTTATCTGTGGATTGTTATGAAGATGATTCCTTCTTAAGCTGTACTGTCTAATTGATAATAATAATGTTAGTTTAAACAGAGTTTTGATTATAAAAAATAAAACAAGGAAGTGTCACACAGCTAGAACACATGAGTTTCTAAACAACTGAGTCCCAATAGCCCAGCTAGCTTAAATTCTTCTAATCTTAATATTGGGAGATGTGTTCACAGGTTTCAGAGTGCATCATAGCTGAAACAAAGCTTTGAAAATAACTTAAAGTTAGACTAAGATGTTTTCGTCAAATAGCTTTGAGGTGAAAAACCCAAGAAGACAATCTAAAGTTTTAGAAAGGCACATAGTTGAATTCAGAACTCTTTAAGGTCAGGGAACAAGAACAAAGCAACCCAATTTATTACTAGCTGATGCACTTCTCTTACTAGGATTGGTTGACGGCCAAAGGTGATGATTAATTCCTTGTGCCCATTTATGCCCTCAATCTCCTGACTTAAGAAACAATTGATACACCTCAAAGATTTAAAGTAGAGCTGACTGATTCTTTTCCATATATAAAAGTTTAGGTTTATGATTCCTTATAAGATTACCTTTCAAGATAAGTAATAAAGTAATTGGCCCTTTCTTTGTAACTACAAAACTGCAGCCTGCCAGTAAAAGACATGACTGAGAAAAATATCTTGCTGGCCTACATGGTTAATCTATAACTAGTTGCTTGGGTATGAGTGTATGTGGGTTCTTGGGATAATTTGTTTTTCACCTATAATATATAAAATGTTTAATCATGTAAGGGGATATGAAAAACAGTTTTTTACTGGTTTTTTGGTATTCATTGTAATCATTCACTTGAAAAACAGAATGTAACCACATTGTAATTTTTATATTGCCTGAAAGATTTTGCTGAGGTATATAAGGTATAAGAAAAAGAATAAAGATAGAGNTAAAATGGACTAGAAGGAAAACATCAAGAATGAGAGAGTTAGAAGGAACTAGAAGGGAAATATCAAGAATAAAGATAGAGTTAGAAGGAAAACATCAAGAATGAGAGAAGGAAATCACCAGGAAAATAAAGAATAGAGAATATAAAAGAAAAATAAAGAAAAGGTCTGAAGGAAACCATCAAGAGAGTGTGTGAGTGTCTTTTTCCCTCATCTCCTCAGATAAAAAAGTCTAGTATGTGCCAACTCTGTGGATTTCCCTTTGAGCCCTGTGCTGGTGGGGGCTGGCCCCCCAGGCAGCAATAATATCACATGCCAATGTTTTCCCAGTTGAGGTCAAAGAGGCGCGGTGTAAATTTGTGGCAACTGGTACCAAGGGAGAGAAGCACACTCTAGGTCAGTCAAAGGCACTTGAAGTTGTCTGATGATTTTAGCTGAGGGAGAATGTAATTCCCAAGCAAGGGAGTAATTAATGTTCATAAATGGGAAATGAGGCTGGATGGTTAAGCTCTAAAGCTGAAGAAATGGAAGCAGGCAAAGCAGTGACAACTAGATTGGGGCCACTGAAGGGTCCAGAGAGACTAGAAATTGGAAGGGAGTTTGTGAAGTTAATGTGAGCAATGGGTTTGGACAATTCAATGAGGAAGAACTAAGGTCACAAACAAGAGTATAATATTAGAATTTTCTTCCTCTATGTTTTCTGGCTCATGCAACTGACTCAAATGAATCATGAGTTCTGCTTGCTCCCTTCAGGGAAGCCTGTGGCATCTTCCACAACAGAGTGGGAGATGGATTCCTCCCTTCCTGCCTGACTCTAGATCTAGCCTTCAAAGCACTAAGAATCTTGGATCTTTTACACAATGTCTCAAGTGCTATCTGGGATAGAGGCTATTATGGCCATATAGGACAGTTCTTTATTGGAAATCTAGAAGTATTTTTTAGCTAGAAGAGGCCTAGAGGTGTTCTTTACCTTAAGAGAGAAAGTGCATACTGCTCCATATTCATCTCTAATACCATCCAAATTTTTTGAAGTGTGTCTGCAACGATGGCATTTTCCTTTGTGTCTAAATGATAATAATAATAATAATAATAACAATAATAATGATAATAATAAATAGTAGTAGTAGTAATAAACATTAAATCTATTCGATATCTGAACAATGATCTTGTGAAGTTTTCATTTTGCAGGTAAAGACTTTGAAATCCCCTGTAGGAGGCATGTAAACCTTTATGCTCACAGACAAGCACTAGAGAAACCAGGAATGTTAAACATACAGGATTGTCTCTTCAAAGAAAAAGATGTATAACCTGTTTTCTAGCCAGAAGGCTGTGAACCAATATGGTTAAAGTCTAGTAACCTCCATGCTGTTCTGTATGGTCAGGCCATACCAGCTACCCCAGATTCTATCATGAGCNTGTTTATTTTGAGCCTGTCTTCCTCAGTTAATCTACAGAATCCATCTTTATGGAAAATGTCACTGTACTTTATAAGAGTTTTGATGTAGTCATGTCTTAAACTTTGCTGTGCACATGGGATTGAGTTAATTATCACCAGGAAACTTTTTTCCAAATTGTGCTGTGCTTAAGTATTCCTAAAATAAACTACCCGGGGTCAGATTCTTGAAGTTTGAACCAGCACCAGCTACTGAGTCCTGCTGAACTGGACTTCCTTCTTGCCTCTTGTGGATTGACACTCTGCTGGCCATGGTGTTTGCAGAGACCCCCACAATCCACAAGGCTCCAGGCTCTCCAGGTTTGTAAGCAGTAAAGGCATGTTTAAACCATAGTGTTATAAATGTTTAGATGAGAGCACTGCTCACAGTATTCAACTGCTTCNTCTCATCTTTCGCCTGAAGACATATGGGTTCTTGGATGTTATTTAAGAAACACATGAAATAGTTTGCATAAGGAGATCTTCTGTCACACCAAAAACTCCTGTGGAAAACCTTAGCTCAGAAAAAGCAACCACCTAATTATTCTAAAGAGAACACCTGAATGGATGGCATGAATCTCAGTCTACGGCACTGTCAATAAATGAATTCACAGTAGATGGACCTGCAGGGGAAATGCTATCTTGAGTAAATATCTCAGAGTCAACGTGTCAGAAACAGGCACTCTCAGATTTTTCTTCTTGTCTTGCTTGAGTTTCTTCCCTGTTCTTCAGATTCTGAAATGGGAACCACAACATCTTTGCTTATCTGCTGTGTGCTTGTAATGGAGCTGAAGCTTCGTTGGTTTGGCCAGCTTCTCTGAAACTGTTGTCATCATGGGTATGTTACCTCTGAGATTCATTTAATGAATATGAGTGGAGTGAAAGAACTACATTATGAAATTGCTTGCATTTTTTCACAGTTTCCACAGTGGAAAAAAAATCACCAGGTGAATGTAATAGTATTACTTATAGAGAGAACCAAAATCATCATATGAATATACTAGTTACTACTCAGAGAGAGAACCAAAACACATCAGGCAGTGGTGGCACATGCCTTTAATCCCAGCACTCATGAGGCACAGGCAGGTGGATTTCTGTGAGTTCAAGGTCAGCCTGNTCTACAGAGCTACACAGAGAAAACCAAAATATTTTACCATATAGTGAGTTTGATGAATGAGTTTGTTTTCTAATGAAGTAAAACATGAAAATCAAGTAATTATAATTTATTTCTATCTCTAGCTTGTTCTTTCTTTCCCCTTTCCCTTCTTTCCCTCCTTCCCTCCTTCCTCCTTCCCTCCTCTTTTCCTCTCTCTCTCCATCCTTTCCTCCCTCCCTTTATTCCTTCTTTCCTTATTTCTTGATATGGTACCTCAGGTCAGCCTCTAACTAAACTAGCATTCTTCTGTCCTCATCCTTTTGAGTGCTGGAACTATATGGGTGCAGTATCATACCTACATTTTAATATTTTTCTGTCACAAACTATTGATTTATGTTTTAAAAACCTTTGGGTATCTTGACTTTTCACTGCCCAGACAAACTTTTCAGTATTGTCACTAAATGTTTCCCATAGAGATATTTTTTTTTATGATAAATGTTTCAGTAAACTAAAAAGTTCTATCCAAGATAAATCTTTCCTCTCAAAAGGTCAATGGATAGCACATGATAAAAACAATTGAAGATACCTTTTGAATTTTCATCTGATAATNTAGACATTTCTCCCCACAATTTATTTGATACCTGAAAACATTTCACTTCACAAATGTTAGAACATATTGAAACACATTTCTGCCTCTAAATTAACATCAGCCTCATCAAGCACAGAAGCACTTCCTTCATTCTGTGACATTCAATCTGAAAATGGACAATAATCTCCTACTTGGCTGAAGCTGACTGACCCTGCAAACTGTTGCAATCAAACTGGCCATGGTTGAAAAGAACTCACAATAGACTCAGAAATTAAGCTGATCATTTTCTCAATGATTCATGGAATATACATTCTATCTCAATGTGTAGTGTGTGGTAGCAGTGTGTGTGTGTGTGTGTGTGCACATGCACGTGCTGTGCGTATATGCACGTGCATCTGCATGAACACGTGTATGCAATGGACACATGCATGTGTGTACATACATGTACACATGATGCCAGAAGTTGATGTCAGGTGTCTTTCTTAGTTGCTCTCCAACGATTGACCAAGGCAGGGTCTCTTGCAGAACTCTGAGCTCTCTGATGTGGCTCATTGGGCTGAACAGCTGGTCACAGGGATCTCCTCTTTCTTCCTCTCAAGTGCTGGGGCTATTGGGTCACCACACCTGCACAACTTTTCTGCAGAATCTGGGATNTGAATTCCAGTGCTCACGCTTGTGCTGAAAGCACTTTCTCTACCTCATTGTCCCAGCCTTGACATTTAGCCTTTCAGTGAATAATCATTGTGTATGCATGACATCTTGACATCTCAGACACTGGAATTCTGAGAATGAGAAAATAAACTCTGACCAGCTTCTTTCCTCAGGGGATTTCAGTACTTAATAGAAAAATTAGTTCTGTAATGCAGGGTGACTCTAAAATACCTTACATAATGAAATACTCATTCCTATACACATGGGTCCATTTCAAGTATCTGAAAACCATACCTGGTGTTCTGGCTTTCATGAGCAGTCTGACATAGGTTCCTTTCCACATTGCTTGAATTTTCACTGCAGCAGCTACTTCCTCTGGAGAATATTCCTTGTCACTTACTGGCACACAATATTTAAGGTCTATCCATTCCGCTNGCAAGAGAAAAACAAACACTGGATTGAGATTTATATTTGATCTTTTCCCCAAAATTTTAATGCCTGCAACTGTGAAAGCCTTCAGACATAGAAAATTCCACAAGGATGGATTGAGCATCCCGTTTCACATGGTTCACTGAGCTTAGGCAAATGTCTGGAGAAAGAACATGGATGAAGCTGTGATATTTTGACGACCTGCCTTGGACTCCCATGAGAAAGTAGCCAGAGACTTCTCTCAGAACTGAAAGGAAACAGAATAGTGAGAACAAATGTGGTAAGAGGAAGGAAGGAAGGCAGCTGGATTGGGACATCTCCCAAAGGTTCCTAAATTCTTATCAGGTAGGTCAATAACAGATACAGAGGAATTCGGGGTTCCCTGGAAGTGCATATGATAAGGGTTAGGAAGTTTCCCAAGCAGACCTTGGAGCCCCTGGAGCATCTGAGAGAGGACTTGAACTCCATGGCTGCCCAGTAAATCTGTTGTCTCTGCTACACAACAGCTGAACATACCCTTTTTAAATCAATCACCACTTCCATACTCAGATACTTAAAATGAATTAGTACCTAAAGATGAATCCTCTACAATGGTATCCAGTATGTCCGTGTCTAAAACCATCGCCCGAAATGCAAATTTGAAGTTTAGAGGAGGCTTAGTTACTTGAGATTTTTTCATTAAACGCCACAATGATATGTGGAAAACCTGAAGAAGATAAAAATATTCACACACACACACACATACACACACACACACACACACACACACAATTAATCATAGTGGCACAATCTAGGTTGAATGATGTATGGAGCTGAGTTGTTCTTCACTGTTGAGAGCATATATGCAAAGGTTGCATCTGTTGGAATGTGTGACAAGGTGGACAGTTGTCACTGCACATTCAGCTGATTGTGTGGGACACATACTGCATTCTACCTGGATGCTCATACAGTAACAAAATAGTATCTTTCTCCTCTGCTTGGCAAGGTGCTCTTCTATGCTGGGTGCAGTCTTAGTTTATAAAGACTTTGCCAACAGCTTACATGTGAATAACAGTAAAATACTTTTAGTGCAAAGAAATTTTTATGTGCTTACATTAAACATGGTGAATACTATTAGTTTACACAAAATGACAGTTTAATTGAATGTCCTGTATTTTTCACTCTNGCTATGAGACCCGTCCCTCAGAGGTCATATGATAAGGTCTGAGGCATTTTCTAATGTCAAAATAGGATACTATTGGCATATGGAGTGAAAACAAGTGATCTGATACACATCCCACAGTGCATCAACATAATTTAATCAGTTCAATTACAAAAGTAATTTAGCCTGAATGTCAATAGCGTGGAGGTTAAAAAAAATAGAACAAAACAAATAAAAACAGATGTCACCCATTTGCCATAAAGCTGGAGTGGACCAGTACCTCTCAGTTTTCTTCCTCAAGAGACAATCAGAAATACCCTGATTTCCTTTTCCACAGGCTATCTAGGAAGCCAGAATGCCATTCAGCCCCAGNAGAAATTTCTGTTGTAAGAGTGAGGAGGCTAATGTTCCTGCGGGCAACCTGAACTATTGGAAAAACCACTGCTGGATGAGTGCTAATGTTTCCTCTCCTTTAGGGAGACTCTGGATGAGTGAGCCTCAGTAGCCCATAGCAGCCATTATCATACTCTTCAATTAATTTTATTTTCTTTCTCATCTTACTCCTCTAGATTCCTCTCTGCTTCCTGGAATCACTTTCCAAAGAAATTGTCTTGATGCAACCTACTTCCCTGACTCAGCTTTCGGGTTTCATCTAAAGCATCTTTCAGGTGGGAAGTTTCCTGCGGTGAACCTCAGGACCAGAACTGCTTACCCGGAAGTGATGAGCAGTGAGTTCTTTGTTGTAGAGGGGGACAGGGTAGTGAGCTGCTTGTAGATCCCTCAGAGCTGCAGGCAATTTACCTTTGTCTCTGAAATGAGCAATCACATTTCCAACAGCTTTCATAATTATTAGAGACTGTTCTGTAAATCGGTAGCTCTCCTGTGAAGACAGCAGCCATAGTCATGTCTTTTTAAGGGAACCAAGTTTACAAATGTTCAACCTCTGAGGAAGAAAATCCTCGGCTATATGATTGATTCAAGGCTATTTCATTTGTAGAGAATAGATTGGACTGAGCATTTTATTGGATGCTATGGTCTGGGAGACATGAAACAGGGGTTGGAAGTCCTACAAAAAGGACTGCATCAGAGGACCACTAGCCCTATGGTGAAGTCAGGGAAAATGACTAGTGTTAATGCTTAGAGTTAGTTCTGAGGGATGTCTAGGGTGTTAGGCTGACCAAGACTGGGATTTTGAGGACTGAGGGGCAGAGAAGATTCCAGGGAGAGGATCTTGCAAGATAAAACAAACAAACAAAACAACAAAAACAAAAAAAACACCAGAGGGTGTACTGGCTTGGGCTGCTGACCCCCTCCAGCTATCCATCCTGAGAAAGAGTAACAACTCCAGACTGACAGAAATTCCAAGAATCAACCCAGTCTGAGATGTTTGAGGACTGTCCTGGTTGGTGTGTACCAGGTGGTCCTGGAATTGCCTGGGGCAGCACATATTTGCTTAGAGAAAGTCAGGAAAACTAAGCCATCTTTACTGTTTATCTAGGGGGTGCCATAGTGCAATCATTGTTCCATGGATGCCCACAGGACTGAGAGTAGGCCCAGCAAACATACCTGAACAACACAGATACCCTGCTGAGTGAGAAGCTGATGTCAAAAACACAGATGCCTTTTCACCTTAATGCTTGAATACTTACATGATCATTCCAAGCATCAGTGCTAGGGAAGGCCTGATCTCAGTGGTGGTCTAGTTAAAGTAAGACTGCTCAGAGGACTCACTTGGTTATCTAGCAGCTCTGGGAATGATCAGTTATGATTCTGGGGAGTTAGGGTCTCTCAGCTCATGATCAAGGGAATATCATTTGTACCTCCATTAAAAGCAAGGCATAATAGAGATTAATATTGAGTCCAATAACCCTTATACCATAGGAGCATTATGCCATCAGAGAAATAAGATATCCCACAACAAAATAATCATCAGGAGTTAATTCTCCTGCATGTTGGATAATGCACAGCACATAAGTAGAATTGTTTTAAAGAAGAATTTGAGGTAAACAGGGTAGAGCAAGGCATGGCAGTACATGCATGTAACCCCAGATGCTCAGAAAGCTGATGCAATAGTATCATGAGTGCCAGGTTACCCTGGGTTACATCATGAGTTCTTGTCTTCAAAAAACCAGCCAACCATCCAACAAACCAATCACCCAACAAACAAAACAAGAATGTGGGGGGCCCAAAACAACTTCACCACATAGCTGCCATGATAGGTTTAGGGGCCCAGACACAGCTGCTGTGACAGGCTTACTAGCACTCAGATCCAAGAAAAGCCATAAGCTGATACCACCTAGGGATCCACCCAAGGATGGGCCAGCATCTAAGGGGAAGTACCTGACATCCCAAACATTCCAACCATTAAGATTAAATAAGATATCCAGATGTCCCTGAGCCTAGCACAGACTTATTTCCCCTTTTTACCAAGACACCCCTAGACAAATGTGAGCCAATCAGGGTCCTGAACCCTGGACATTCTCTCATTCCAACCTCTACTATGATAAAAACCCTACCCCGCCCAGGCTCAGGGCTCTCTGCTCTCATTGCTGTGTCAGACAAAGAGAGAGAGAGAGAGAGAGAGAGAGAGAGAGAGAGAGAGAGAGAGAGAGAGAAACCAAGCTCGAGCTTAAATAAATACTCTTTGCTTTTACATATGGGATTCGGTCTCCATAGTGGTCTTTTAGGGGGTCCCAGTGATCTGGGCATAACAAAGAACAGTCAAGGAAACAAAGGACAACTATGAGATCAACTTGTTCTTCCTTCAGTGCCTACTAAGCAGAATGAAAAACATGAAGAGGAGACCGTGCAACCAACAGAAAAAAGCTTTAAGGAAGCTTGTAGAGTCCTGCCTAGACAGGTTAGGGGGCATGAGTCAGGCATGTCTAGGCCATCAGAACATGGTGGAAAGACCCAGTCTTTAACCCTTGCGTTACCACAAGATATTATGGCTATCTTAGAGAATCTCATGTTTGTTCTATCTGGAGTTTTTAGTTTGTTTTCTTGGGTTTTTAGTT
>LZPO01055308.1:14500-27030 GCA_001675575.1 Neotoma lepida
GGCTGGGGGGTGGGAGGAGGGAGGAGAGGGGGAATCTGAGGTTGGTATGTAAAAGGAGTGGAAAATCTTTTTAATAAAAAATAAAGTGGAAAAAAATAACAATTTTGTTTTAATTTTAATTTCCCTAATTGCTAGTGATGATGAACATTTTTGAGGTATTTCTTAGCCACTTTAATTCTTTTTCTCTTTTATTTAAAGTAGATTCTTTTCTCATATATTACATCCTGATTAGTACAGTTCCCTCTCTTTCTACTTTATTCCTTCCCACTTCCTCTCCCATCCAGATCCACTCCATTTCTGTCTCTCATAAGAAAAGAACAAGCTTCTAAGAGATAACAACAAAACATAAAATAACATGTCATAAGGTAAAACAAAACCCATTACATCCATGTTGGACAAGACAAAGGAGCAGAAGGAAAAGAGCCCCAAGCGAAGACACAAAAATCAGAGACCCACTTTTTCACACACTCAGGAGTCCCATAAAAATACCAAACTGAAAGCTATAATATGTACACAGAGGAACTAGTGCAGACCCAGGTTATCCCTGTGATTGCAGCTCCAGTCTCTACAGGTTCATATGAGCTTTGTATAGTTGATTTAGAGGTCCTTGTTCTCCTTGTGTCCTCCACCCCCTCTAACTCTTAGACTCTTTCTGCCTCCTCTTCCATGGTGTTCTCTGAGGTCTTGACTTTTAATGGAGATATCCAATTTAGAACTATGTTGCAACCTCTCTCTCTCTCTCTCTCTCTCTCTCTGCGTGTGTGTATGTGTGTGTGTGTGTGTTATTATATTACAGGTTTTTAAAGTATGTTCTTATGTTTCTCTAGATTTCCTCAGTGTCTGTTATGTCCCCCTTTTCATTTCTGTTTTTGTTAATATGGATATTCTCTCTTTGCTTTTTGGTAAATTTGGATAAAGGTATTTCAATCTTCTTGATTTTCTCAAAGAAGCAATTCTTTGTTTCACTGATTCTTTGCATTGTTGTTTGTGTTTGTTTTATTGATTTCAGTCTCAGTTTGATTATTTTTTGTTTTCTACTCCTTTTGGTGTGATTTCTTCTTTTTCTTTTATAGATTTCATGTGTGTTGTTAAGTTTCAAGTATGAGACCTTTCCACTTTCTGTTTTTGTTTTTTATGAAGGAACTTAGTGCTATGAACTTTCCTTTTAGCACCACTTTCATTGTGTCCCATAAGTTTGGACATGTGTATTCATTTTAATTGAATTCTAAAAAGTCTTTAATTTCTGTCTTGACCCATTTTCCATTCAGTAGAGAGTTGTTCAGTTTCCACGTGTTTGTAAGCTTCCTGTTGTTTCTTTTTTAAAAAATTTTGTATTCATTTTACATACCAAACACAGATCCCTCTCTCACCCCTCCTCCCGCTCCCCCCTGCCACCTTTCCCCCTCCCCGCTCACCCCTCATCCCTTCCTCCAACAGGGTAAGTTCTCCCATGGGGGGACAGCTAAGCCTGGTACATTCAGTTGAGGCAGGACTATGCCTGTCCTCCCTGCATCAAGAGTGAGCAAGGTGTCTCATCATAGGTAATGGGATCCAGAAAGCCAGCCCATGCACCAGGGATAGGTCCTGATCACACTGCCAGGGGCCCCTCAAAAAGACCCAGCTACACAACTGGCTCCGGTATGCAGAGGGCCTAGTCCAGTCCCATGCATGTTCCACAGCTGTTGGTCTAAAGTGTAAGAGTTCTTATGAACTCGGTTCAATTGCCTCTGTAGATTTTTGCACCATCATCTTGAACCGCCCCTTGCTCATGTAATCCCTCTTCCCTGTTTTCGACTGGACTCCCAGAGCTTGGCCTGGTGCTTGTTTGTGGAACTCTGCATCTGTTTCCATCTGTTACTAGATGAAGGCTCTATGATGACAGTTAGGGTATTCACCACTCTGATTACCAGGCTTAGTGTCTCCCTATCCCCATAATGTCTCCCTCTATCAAGGTATCTCTTTCATTGGTCTCACTCTCCATCCCTCCCTCATCTCGACCATCCCATTCCCTCATGTTCTCATCCCCCACCACCTCCCCTCTATTGTTCCCCCAGTTTACTCATGGGGATCTCCTCTGTTTCCTCTTCCCAAGGTGATCTGTATGTCCCTATTAGGGTCCTCCTTGTTACCTAGCTTCTCTAAAGCTGTGGGTTGTAGTCTGAGTGTCCTTTGCTTTACATTTTCACTTATGAGTGAGTATATATCGTGTTTGTCTTTCTGAGTCTGGGTTAACTCACTCAGGATGATATTTTCTAGTTTCATCTATTTGCCTGCAAATTTCATCATGTCACCAATTTTTACAGTTGAGTAATATTCCATTGTGTATATTACCACATTTTCTTTATTCATTCTTCGGTTGAGGGGATCTAGGTTGCTTCCAGGTTCTGGCTATTACGAATAATGCTGCTATGAACATAGTTGAGCAAGTGTCCTTGTGGTATGCTTGAGCATCCATTGGGTATATGCCCAAGAGTGGTATCATTGGGTCTTGAGGTACATTGATTCCTAATTTTCTGAGAAACCGCCATATTGATTTCCACAGTGGCTGTACAAGATTACACTCCCACCAACAGCGGAGGAGTGTTCCCCTTGTTCCACATCCTCTCCAACAGAAGCTGTCCTCAGTGTTTTTGATCATAGCCATTCTGACACGTGTAACGTGATATCTCAGAGTCATTTTGATTTGCATTTCCCTGATGACTAAGGATGTTGAGCAATTCCTTAAATGCCTTCTGGCCATTTGGGATTCTTGTTGAGAATTCTCTGTTTAGATCTGTAGTCCATTTTTTAATTGGATTGTTTGGTATTTTGCTGTCTAGTTTCTTGAGTTCTTTATACATTTTGGAGAAGAGCCCTCTGTCAGATGTGGGGTTGGTGAAGATCTTTTCCCATTCTGTAGCCTGTCATTTTGTCTTATTTACTGTGTCCTTTGTCTTACAGAAGCTTCTCACTTTCAGGAGGTCCCACTTATTAATTGTTGCTCTCAGTGTCTGTGCTACTGGTGATGTATTTAGGAAGTGGTCTCCTGTGCCGATGCTTTCTAGGCTACTTCCTACTTTCTACTCTATCAGGTTCAGTGTAGCTGGATTTATGTTGAGGTCTTTGATCCACTTGGATTTGAGTTTTGTGCATGGTGACAGATATGGATTTGTTTGCAATCTTCTGCATGTTGACATCCAGTTATGCCAGCAGTATTTGTTGAAGATGTTTTCTTTTTTCCACTGTACAATTTTGGCTTCTTTGGCAAAAATCAATTGTTCATAGGTGTGTGGACTAATATCAGGATCTTCAATTCGATCCCATTGGTCCACATGTCGGTTTTTATGCCAATACCAAACTGTTTTTATTACTATGCCTCTATAGTAGAGCCTGAAGTCAGGAATAGTGATGCCTCCAGAAGTTGCTTTATTGTAAAGGATTGTTTTAGATATCCTAGGTTTTCGGTTTTTCCATACTAAGTTGAGTATTGTTCTTTCGAGGTCTGTGAAGAATTGTGTTGGGATTTTGATGGGGATTGCATTGAATCTGTAGATTGCTTTTGGTAAGATTGCCATTTTTATTATGTTGGTTCTACCTATCCATGACCATGAAAGATCTTTCCATTTTCTGATATCTTCTTCAATTTCTTTCTTCAAGGACTTAAAGTTCTTGTCATACAGGTTTTTCACTTGTTTGGTTAGAGTTACCCCAAGGCATTTTATATTATTTGTGGCTATTGTAAAGGATGATGTTTCTCTGATTTCTTTCTCGGCCCATTTATCATTTGCATATAGGAAGGTTACTGATTTTTTAAAATTAAATCTTGTATCCCACCACATTACTGACGGTGTTTATCAGCTGTATGTGTTCCTTGGTAGAATTTTTGGGATCACTTATGTAGACTATCATATCATCTGCCAATAGTGAAAGTTTGACTTCTTCCTTTCCAATTTGTATCCTCTTGATCTCCTTTTTTGTTTTATTGATTAACCTAGAAGTTTGAGTACTATATTGAATAGATATGGGGAGAGTGTACAGCCTTGTCTTGTTCCTGATTTTAGTGGAATTGCTTTGTGTTTCTCTCCATTTAATTTGATGGTGGCTGTTGGCTTGCTGTAAATGCCTTTATTATGTTTAGGTATGTTCCTTGTATTTCTCATAGCTCCTGGACCTTTATTATGAAGGGGTTTTGGATTTTGTCAAAGGCATCTAATGAGATGATCATTTTTTTCTTTTAGTTTGTTTATATGATGGATTACATTGACAGATTTTTGTTTTTACTTGATCATGGTAGATGATTTTTTTTGATGTGTTCTTTGATTCGGTTTGCCAGTATTTTATTGAGTAGTTTTGTATCAATATTCATGAGGGAGATTGGTCTGTAATTCTCTTTCTTTGTTACATGTTTGTGTGGTTTTGATATCAGGGTAACTTTATCCTCATAGAAAGAGTTTGGCAATATTCCTTCTGTTTCTATTGTGTGGAACAATTTGAGGAGTATTGATATTAGCTCTTCTTTGAAATTCTGGTAGCATTCTGCACTGAAACCATCTGGCCCTGGGATTTTTTTTGGTTGGGAGACTTTTAATGACTGCTTCTATTTCCATAAGAGTTATAGGTCTTTTAAATTGTTTATCTGGTCTTGATTTAATTTGGGTATATTGTACCCATCCAGAAAATTGTTCATTTCTTTTAGATTTTCCAATTTTGTGTAGTACAGGTTTTTGAAGTATGACCTGATGGTTCTCTGGATCTGCTGATCGTCTGTTGTTATGTCTCCCTTTTCGTTTCTGATTTTGTTAATTTGGATATTCTCTCTCTGCCTTTTGGTTAATTTGGATAGGTGTTTGTCTATATTGTTGATTTTCTCTAAGAACCAATTCTTTGTTTCATAATTCTTTGTACTGTTTTCTTTATTTCTATTTTATTCATTTCAGTCCTCAATTTTATTATTTTCTGGTGTCTACTTCTCTGTGTGAGTTTGCTTCTTTTTCTTCTAGAGCTTTCAGGTGTTGTGTTAAGTTGCTAATGTGAGATTTCTGCAACTTTATGTAGGTATTTAGAGCTATGAACTTTTCTCTTATAACTACATTGATAGTACCCCACAAGTTTGGGTATGTTGTCCATTCACTTTCATTGAATTCTAGAAAGTCTTTAATTTCTTTATTTCTTCCTTGACCCAGTGGTGATTCAGTTGAGCATTATTCAGTTTCCATGAGTTTGTAAGCTTTCTGTAATTTGTGTTGTTGAATTCTAACTTTAAGCCCTGGTGGGCCAATAAAATAAGGAGGTTATTCCAATTTTTTTGTGTCTGTTGAGATTTGTTTTATGATAGAGTATGTGGTCAATTTTATAGAAGGTGCCATGGGGTCCTGAGAAGAAGTTGTATTCTCTTGTGTTTGGGTGGAATGTTCTGTAGATATCTTTTAAGTCCATTTGATTCATAATGTTACTTCCCTTATTTATCTGTTAAGTTTCTGTCTGGCAGACCTGTCCATCGGTAAGAGTGGGGTGTTGAAGTTTCCTATTATTAGTGTGTGGGGTTTGATGTGAGATTTATGCTTTAGTAAATTATTTTTACATATGTGTGTGCTCTTGTATTTGGGGTACAAATTTTCAAAATTGAGACTTCATCTTGATGGATTTTTCCTGTGATGAATATGTAATGTCTTTCTCAATCTCTTTTAATTAATTTTAGTTTGAAGTCTATTTTAGTAGATATTAGGATAGCTATACCAGCTTGCTTCTTAAGTCCATTTCATTGGAAAGTATTTTCCCAACCTTTTACTCAGAGGTAGTGTCTGTCTTTGAAGTTGAGGTCTGTTTCTTGTGTGCAGCAGAAGGATGGGTCCTTTTTTGGTATCCATTCTGTTAGCCTGTGTCTTTTTATAGGTGAATTGAGACCATTGATATTAATGGATATTAATTACCAGTGATTGTTAATACCTGTTATTTTTGGTGATAGTTTTGTGTGTTTCCCTTCTTTAGGATTTGTTGGTGTGGGATTACGTATCGCCTGTGTTTTAATGGGTGCACTAACTTCCTTAGGTTGGATTTTTCCTTCTAGTGCTTTCTGTAGGGCTGGATTTGTGGATAGGTATTGTTTAAATCTAATTTTATTATGGAATATTTTGTTTACTCCATCTATGGCAATTAAGAGTTTTGCTGTGCAAGTGGCTACCTAAGGGCAATTACTGGTAACTTTTCCCTTCACCACACTTACCTACCTCATTCTGATCACTGTGAGCTTGTCAAGAGAGCAATTTTCTCACTATTAACCATACATCCTTTAGGAAGGTGATTTAGCTTCTTCTGTGAGCTCTATGTGTGATGATTTAGTTTACTGAGGTAGTGCTAGCACAATGCAAATAATATGGCAGCATGATTTCAATATTTGTTGGGCAAAAGAAGGGAAATAAGCATCAATCTCATCAGATTTTGCCAGTGTTCTTCATTATCATGACTTGAGAAGTTACTTATCAATATTCAAAAGTGCTCTGATTCTTTCTGTATTCAAAGATCACATTACACCTCAGTTTGTTATTTTACTTTTGTAAGGGTAGAAAAGAAAACCTTGCCTCTTAGCCCTCTTCACTAGCTAGCAACAATTTTACTACATGAAAATTAATAACTTTGTCACTCTAACACTGTAATATGTGTTTGTGTAGGAATAATCTAATTTTTGCTTTTATTTTTATTTCAGAAATGAAATACTAATATGCTTACTGAATTCCATATTTTAAATAGCTGTGTATCACCAGAAAACTGTAAAAACTGTTTCAAATATGTGTGTGTGTGTATATTACTAAGCACATAAATACAACCTGCACAGTCTCTATCTATAATGTTGCTTGGTTTCAGGAGCAGTGTTATAGATGTGTATGTTGAGGCAGCCACTTCAAAAGCAGTTGTTCTCTGTATTTTGATCAGTTGGTTTTCTATGATGTTTTCTGTATGCTGCAAAGATTCTTTTACGAAGGGTGGGAGCCACATTCACTAGGCAAAGATAGCTAGTGAATAAATATGTCATACATTTAATTAATCATCTACTAAAAGAAACTTGATTTTGACAGATGTTTTATTTTTGAGTATTACTTTGATGCTTGAGTAAATACAGTTATGTTTAATTCCAAAAAAAGAGAGTTTTGCTGTATATAATAGCCTGGGCTGGCATCCATGGTCTCTTAGTGTCTGCATAACATCTGTCCAGGACCTTCTGGCTTTCAGAGTCTCCATTTAGAAGTCAGGTGTTATTCTCATGGGTCTGCCTTTATAAGTCACTTCGGCTTTTTTCCTTGCAGCGTTTAGTATTTTTTCTTTATTCTTTATGTTGAGTAGACTGTTCATTATGTGGTGAGGGGACTTTTGTGGGTTCAGTCTATTTTATGTTATGGAAGCTTCTTATATCTTCATAGGCATTTCCTTCTTTAGGTTGGGAAAATTTTCTTCTATGATTTTGTTGAATATATTTTCTGTGCCTTTGAGTTGGTATTCTTTTTCTGTCCCTACTTTTCTTAGGTTGGTCTTTTCATTGTGTCTCAGATTTCTTGGACATTTTGTGTTATGACTTTGTTGGCTTTAATATTTTCTTTGACTGATGAATCTATTTCTTCTATCATATCTTCAATGCCAGAGATTCTCTCTTCCATCTCTTGCATTCTGTTTATACTTGCATTTGTATTTCCTGTTTGTTTACTCAGATTTTCCATTTCCAGCATTTTCTTGGTTTGTATTTTCTTTATTGCCTCTATTTCCATTTTCAGGATTTGAACTATTTCCTTCACCTGTTTGATTGCGTTTTCTTGGTTTTCTTGGCTCTCTTTAAGGGATTTGTTGATTTCTTCCAATTTTTTGTTTGTCTTTTCCTCGATTTCTTTAAGGGGATTTTTCATTTCCTCTTTAAAGGCCTGTATCATCTTCATAAAGTTATATTTAAGGTCATTTCAGTTTCCATGAGTTTGTAAGCTTTCTGTTGTTTCTGTAGTTGTTTATATCCAGCTTTAATCCGTGGTGGTCAATAGGATGCATGGAGTTAAATTTTCTTGTATCTGTTGAGACTTGCTTTGTAAATGAATATGTGGTTAATTTTAAAGAAATTTCCATAAAGTGCAGAGAAGAAAATATATATTTATATTTGGGTAAAATGTCCTGTAAATATCTGTTAGGTCTGTTGACTTTATAATATCTGTTACCTTCAGTATTTCTTTGTTTAGTTTTTGTCTGAATGACCTGTCCATTGGTGAGATTAGGGTATTGAAGTCTCCCACTATGTGTCAGGGTCAGTAACTGATTTAAGCTATAGCAGTGTTTCTTTTTCAAACATGGATGCCCTTGTGTTTGGGATATAGATATTAAGATTTGAAATGTCACCTTGGTGGAATTTTCCTCTGATAAGTATATGGTGATCTTCCCCATCTTTTTTGATTAATTTTGGTTTGAAGTTTATTTTGATAGCCATAAAAGTGGCTACACCACTTTGCTTCTTAAGTTAATTTGCTTGGAATATCTTTTTCTAACCCTTTGCACTGAATTGATGTTTATCCTTGATGGTAAGGTGTGTTTATTGGATGCAGTAGAAGGATGGATCCTGTTTTCATATCCATTCTGTAGTTTGTGTCTTTTTATTGGAGAATTGAGACAGTTGATATTGAAAGATATCTATGACTGTTGATTGTTGATTCCTGATATTTTGTTGCCGCTGCTGTTGTTGTATTGTTGTGTGAGTGTGTCTTTGTGTGTGTATGTATGAGAGAGAGAGAAAGAGTTTCTTTTTAATTTTTCTGGTGAGAGATTATTATTTCCTGTGTTTTTATGAGTATAGTTAACCTACTTTGGTTGTAGTCTTCCTTCTAGCACCTTCTGTAGGGTTGGATTTGTAGATAGATATTGACTTATCTTATTGTAGATTATAGTGCTGAGCTGGCATTTGTGGTCTCTTAGAGTCTGCAGCATCTCTGTCCAGGTCTTTCTGGCTTTTAGTCTCCATTGAGATACCAGGTGTAATTCTCGTAGATCTGCCTTATATGTTACTTGGTCTTTTTTCCTTGCAGCTTTTAATATTCTTTCTTTGTTCTGCACATTAATGTTTTGATTATTATGTGTAGAGGGGATTTTCTTTTCTGGTCCAGTCTATTTGGTATTCTACATGCTTATTGTACCTTGATAGCCACCAACTTCTTTAGGTTAGGAAAATTTTTGTCTATGATTTTGTTGAAAATATTTTATGGACCTTTGAGCTTGGATTCTTTTCCTTCTATTCCTATTATTCTTAGGTTTGGTCTTCTAGTAGTGTCTCAGATTTGCTGGCTGTTTTGTGTTAGGAGTTTTTGGATTTAACATTTTTTGACCAGTGTATCCCTTTCTTCTATTGCATCTTTAACACCTGAGATTCTTTCTTCCATTTCTTGTATTCTATTGGTGAAGCTTTCCTATTCAAAATTCTGAATTTTCATTTCCAATATTCCCTAGTTTCTGTTTTCTTTATTGATTTTATTTCCATTTTTAGATCTTTAACAGTTTTATTTGTTTCATTCAACTGTGTGTTTTCTTGTATTTCTTTAAAGAATTTATTCATTTCCTCCAAGTTTTTTCTTGATTTCTTTAAGAAATTTATTCATTTCCCTGTTAATGACCTCTATCATTATCATATAGTTGGTTTTAAGGTCTTCTTTTTCTTATGCTTTAGCTATATTGGAATATTCAAGGCCTGCTGTTGTAAGATAGCTAGGTTCTAGTGGATACATATTGCCCCAGCTGTTACTGATTGTGTTTTTATGATGGTGTCTAGGCATCTGGGTTTGAGATGATTATAGGTCTAGATACTGATTTCTGGATTTTTCTTTGTAGAGTGAATGTTTTGTTCCTTGGATTTTGTTTCTTCTCTGGATTTTCAGAGAGTATGATGACTGCCTGTTGTCTGTTCTCCTACCCTGCTCAGCTGGTGTGTTCACAGAGAGTGTCTGCTGGTGTTAGAGGTTGGGAATACTGGGATGGGTTAGGGGAAGGAATGTTGGAGGAGAATATGTGTGCGATACTTTGGGAATGGGGTCAGATAGGAAAGGGTGACCATAATAAGTTTCCTGCTACTGAGTTGGGCATTATCCTGTAGAGAATGGATCTCAGGAGCAGCTGAAGAGGTGTGGGTTTCCATTTGATATTTTCAATAATTCTACTAACTTTTATATTCCATTCATCAAATTTTGGCTGGATCATTTTATTTGTTGAACTTCTGATTTCATCTTCTATATTTAGGTAATTTTTAATAATGCTAGTCAGATTCTGTAAAAGCTGTAGGCTTCTGGAAGCCACGAAGAATAATAGGATTGGTTTTATCAATAGATGGAGTCAGATTTTCACTTATTTTAAAGTTCATCTAAAGTTTCCAGTCTGAATACCTTCACTTTGATTATTATAAAATAAAATCTACAGTCATCTGTGAGACCCCAATACACAGGGGAATTAACTGGCTCTGAAGGTTGAAGGAGATTATTTGAAGGCCTATTGATTCAGTAAAGGAAACAAAATCATTCCATCCATTTTGAGTTCCACTTTTACCCTCATATTACTTCTGAAATCCCTGATGCTGACCTGAAGTTTGGGGGAACTCTTTGGTGGAGGCTGTGGTGTTCATTTTCTTTGCTCTTTTTTAGGATACACATTTCTTGGTTTCCTTAAAATAATGTTTGCCACTTTTCTTTTCTACTTTTATGTTACTGTCTCCATAATCTTTCCTGTTTTACTTTTTCATCACAGGTTTACATCTCTAAACTATTTTAAAATTTCACTTCAATGGTTTGAATGAGAATGGCCCCTATAAGTTCATATGTTTGAATGCATGGTTTCCAGAAGGGTTGGAAGATGTCCTTTGTTGAAGGCAGTGTGTCACTAGGGTCAGCTTTGAGGTTTCAATAGACTCTTGCCATTCCCAGTATGCTCTCTGCTTCCTGTCTCCTGTTTGCGAAGTAAGCTCTCAGCTGTTCCTGCCACCATGCCTTCAATCCAACATCGTGGACTCTAACTCTCTGGAAACGTAAGCCTAATTAAATCTTTTCTTCTATAAGTTGCCTTAGTCATGGTGTTTTATTGCAGTGGTAAAAAGGTAGTTAATACAGTCATTTCTAGTACATTTTGACTAATTGACTCTGTAATTTTATTTTTTATCATGTCATTTGCTATATTTATTGTAATATACACACATGTGTGTATAATGATTTTATATGTCTTTCATTCATTTTTAAATTTAAATTTGTTTTATGCTGTTAAAACACAAATTCATACATTTTTATTATGTATTTTATGCCATTCCAATTAATTTATAAAATGTATTATTTATTCAGGTCAAACATAGTCATCTCAAATATTTCTTGCTTTATGATGAAAACATTCAAAGTCCTTTCTTCTATCCCTTTTGAAATATGTAGTATATTATCATTGTCTTTAGTCACTCTACTGGGTAATAAATACATCACTGGAACTTCAGATTAGTCAAGTTAAACTTAGTACCCATTTATCAATGCCTTCTCATTTCTTCCTACCTCTTAACATTCTCCATCCTCTGGACCACTACAGATGAGTTTTATTAGTTAGGATTCTCTAAAGGAACAGAACTGGTAGAATAAATGCCTATAAATATAGAGGGAATTTATTAGAGTGGCTTGTAGGCTGTGGTCTGGGTAGCCCTGTTGGCTACATTGTAGATCAGGTTGGCCTCAAACTCACAGACATTGTTATGGCTGTCTCTTGATAAAAAAACCAAGAATCTGGTAGTTGTTTGATCTACAAGATGGAATGTCTCAGCGGTCCCAATCTGGTGCTGAAGTCCCAGAGGATTCCCAGAGAGCTGCTGGTCTTCAGTCTAAATTAGAGTCCCAAAGAAGTAGGTTCTAATATCAGCAAAAGAATCAGACCCAATAACTCCATCCAGGTTAATACCCTTAATGTTCATTTAGTCTTCATACTTTGGCACACAACTATCAATCCAGCTCTGCTCTCTTCTCTCTCTCTCTCTCACTCTCTTGCTCTCTCCTCTCTTTTTTTGATTTTGTTTTTCCTGTTCTTTCTTTTTCAGAATATAGACTGGCCTGCTTTTGTAGGGTCTCCATGTCTCAGCCTCCTGTGTGGTTGGGACCATTTTAGGTTATCTTGTCTTGTGGGTTTCTTTATCTCTCTCTACCCTAAAGTTCTTCATCTCCAGCTTTTTTTTTGTTTTTTCAAGACAGAGTTTCCCTGAAACTTGCATTGTAGATCAGGTTGGCCTCAAACTCAGAAATGTGCCTGCCTTTGCCTCCTGAGCGCTGGGAATATAGTCATGTGCCAACATGCCCAGCCCCTCATCTCTGTCTTCTACTATTACCCTGTTTACTTTCACCTCATCTTCCTTTTGTTATCAATAAATACTAATGATTAGTCTTACTCTGATTTTTTACTTTCAGCTTAGACTCATCATAATTAACAGGCTAGTGTACACAGTACTATCAAGAGCTTCTTATTCCAAAGATGCTACTGTGTTACTTTTCTGTTCACCCTCTAATTCTATGCATGTGGCCTGCTCT
>LZPO01055308.1:27917-41035 GCA_001675575.1 Neotoma lepida
GTAGTCTAAGGTGGGGTCATCCTTGCATATTCCAGGGAACCTCCCTAGCATTCTGTTTCTCCCTATTCCCATGATGTCTTCATTTATCATGGTATCTCTTTCCTTGCTATCTTACTGTGTCCCTGTTCCTACTCGAACCTCCTGTTCCCCTATGCTCACATCCTCCACCTTGTTGCTCTCTATTCCTCCCCCTCACCCCAAGAGTGGTGTGTTTCCCCAGTTCGACTTCCTTTGAGGAAAGTAAATTTTTATTTGCAAGTGGTTATCAATTGGAGATAACTTTTGGGTTAGGGATAGGGACATTTGTCCTTTGAACCTTTCCATTCTAGGAACCCACCTGGCACACACCTGTGAAGGCCCTGGACATCCTACCTCAGTCTGTTTTAAAGGGTCTTATTTCCTTGGTGTCCTCCTTCCATGCTGGCTCTTACATTCACTCTACCAGTTCCTCCTCAGAGGCCCCTGGGCACTGAGAGGAGGGATTTGATGGAGACATCTCATCTAGGCCTTAGTGTTCCAAGTTCTCTTACTCTCCGCATACTGTCTGGCTGTGGGTCTCTGTGTTTGTTTCCATCTGTTGCAGGAGGCAGCTTCTCTGATGATATGTGAGCAAGGCACTGAACTATGAGTAAGTTAGAATGCCAGTAGGAGTCATTTTCTTGCTATGTATATGGTTTTACCCTATGTTCCTGGGATATCTATTCTCGGGTTCTTGGTCAACCAAGCTGTGTTGGGTATGGGCTCCATATTGTGGAGCAGGCCTTAAGTAAAATCAGTTGTTGGTTGGTTACTCGCACAAACTTTGTGCCACCATTGCACTAGCATATCTTACAGACAGGACATCATTGTGGATTGACAAGTTTGTAGCTAGTTGGTGTTTATGTTTCTCCTTTGATGGTGTGCAGAGTACCTTACTGTACCAAAAACACTGGAATGTAGGGATGAAGACTCTATGTAGGCACCAACTCAATGTCTCTATGTTTAATTAGTTATGTAGGTATGGTATTTAGCAGTAGAGCCTTGATGTCAGTTTGTGGAGAGTAACCTATAGGCTTGACAACAACCTGTTTGTGGGTTCCCATGGGACCCCTTTGACCAACAACTATGGATGAGAGGGGAAATGGGGAGGACCTGGGAGAAGAGGCAGTGGAAATCATAATCAGGATATATTACATGAAAAAATTTCTTTTCAGTAGAAGGAAAAAATGAATATATAATAGAAACAAACAAACAAACAAACAAAAAACCAAAGAAACAAAAACTATGGGCTTTGTGTCAATACAGCTCATGGCAACCATAATAAACTATGATAATTTTAAATCACAAAAAATAATTCCTTCTTTCTAAAATGACTGGCATTTAAGAGGTGATTTTTTCGACTACTGCTGTATTTTCACAGTGAGATTACCCTTTGATGATGATTTTTTTCACTCTCACCAACAGTGTAAAAATGTTCCATCTTCGTCATATCCGTGATTGTCTTTGTTAATACTAGTATTCTTGATGATGGGATATTAAAGTCATTTTAATTTTTCATTTCCCCAATTGCTAAGGATATTGACCATTTCTTTAAATATTTCCATCATGGCTGCACAAGTTGGCACTCCCACCAGCAATGAATAAGTGGTCCCCCTTCCCTATATCCTTGCCAGCATGAGTTGTCATTTGTTTTATTGATCTTGACCAGTCCAACTGTGGTAAGATGAAATATCAAAGTAGTTATTATCTGCATTTTCCTGATGACTAAGGATGTTGAACATTTTTAGATTTTTTATCAGCTTTTTGTGTTTCATCTTTGGAGAACTCCTTGTTTGGTTCTATACCCCATTTGAAATCAAGTTATTTGTTTTCTTGGAATTCAAGTTACTTTAGTTCTGTATATATTCTAGATACTAACCATCTATCAGAGATCTAGTTACTAAAGATTTTTCTCTGTTCTATAGGCTGCCTCTTCACTCACATGATGTTCTCCTTTGCTATAAGAAGCTACTTTAGCTCCCTGAGGTTTTATTTACTAATTGTTGGTCTTATTACCTGTGCTATCAGTATCCTTTTGAGAAAGTCCTTTGCTTTGCCAATAAGTTCAAGCATATTCCTTATTTTATCTTTTACGAATTTAGATCATCTTGTTTTATGTTGAGATACTTGATCCATTTGGAGTTAAGTTTTGTGAAGAGTGATAAATATGGATATATTTACATTCTTCTACATCAGTGGTTCTCATCCTATGGGTCACAACCTCTTTGGGGGTTAAATGACCCTTTCAAAGGGGTTGCCTAAGACCATCTACATATCATATATTTACTTTAAAATTCATAACAGTAGCAAACTTAAAGTTATAAAATAGCAATGAAAATAATTTTATGGTTTGGGGTCACCACAGCATGAACTGTATTAAGGGGTCACAACATTATGAAGGTATCCAGTTTGACCAGTTCCATACATTGAAGATTCTCTATTTTCTCCACTTTGAATTTTTGGCTTCTTAATCAAAGATGAGGTGCCCACAGGTGTGTGAAATTATATCTGGGTCTTCAGATTGATTCCATTGATCTGATTTTATGTGAATACCATGCTGTTTTTATTACTATGGCTCTGTACCACAACTTGGGATTGGGGATGATGATTTCTTCAGCAATTCTTTTATTATTCAGAATTATTTTAGCTATCTTATTGTTTTTCTTTGTGTTTCCATGATACTTAAGATAATTTTTAAATTTCTTTGAAGAACTATGTTGGAATTTTGATGGAAATTGCACTGAATCTATTGATTCCTTTTTGTGAGTGACTATTTTCACAATATTAATCCTATGGGTCCCTGAGAACGGAATATCTTTCTGTCTTCCGGTGTCTTATCTAATTTCTTTCTTCAATATTTTAAAGTACTAAGTATTCAAGTCTTTTACTTACTTGGTTTAAATTATGATATGTTTTGATGCTATTGTGAGAGGTATTGTTTCTCTGATTTCTTTCTCAGTCCATTTGTCATTTGTATATAAGGGGGCTACTGAGTTTTGTGTGTTAATTTTGTGTTCTGCTACTTTGCTGAAAGGGTTTATCAGTTATATATAATTCCTGGTGAAGTCTTTAGAATCTTTTATGCATAAAATCATATCATCAACAAATAAAGATAGTGTGACTTCTAAATTTCCTTAGATAATCTTCAGTTGTATTACTGTTCTAGCTAAGACTTCAAGTACTGTTATTAAATAGATATTGAAAGAGTGGGCATCTTTGTCTTATTTCTGATTTTAGTCACAATGATTTGGATATTTCTCTATTTAGGATGATGCTGGCTATGAGCTTTGGGTAAATTGCCTTTATCATGTTGAAGTATGTTCCTTGTGTCCCTAGTCACTCCAGGAATTTTTCATGAAGGTATGTTGAATTTTGTCACAGACTTTTTCTGCATTTAATGAGATGTTCATGTTCTTTTTATTCTTAAATTGTTTATGTGATAGATTACATTTATTCATTCACATAGGTTGAATCCTCTATCTCTGGGATGAATTCTATTTGATTGTGGTTGATAGTCTTGTTAATGTATTCTCATTCAGTTTGTAAACATTTCTTGAGAAAATTTACATCTATTTTCATAAGGGATATTGCTCTATAATTTTCTTTTTTCTTGGGTCTTTGTGTAGTATTAGTATCAGGGTAATGGTGGTTTCAAAAAATTAGAAAATGTCCTTCTAGTTTCTATTTTGCAGAATAGTTTGAAGATTATTAGATGTAATACCTCTTTTAACATTTAGTAGAAGTTTGTGCTGAATCTATAAGGCCCTGGGCTTTTTTTGCTTGGGAGAATTTTAATTACTGCTTCTATTTCATCAGGGGTTATGAGTGTGTGTAAATTGTTCATTTCATGTTGGTTTAACTTTGGTAGGTTGAGTGTATCAAGATGCTCATCCATTTCTTCAAGGTTTTTCAGTTTGATAGAATTCAGAATTTTAAGGTATGTTTTTATCATTTTCTGAATGCCCTCAGTGTCTGTTATAATGTCTCCCTTTTCATCTCTAACTTTTTAAATTTGGATCTTTTCTCCTCATCTTTTCATTAATTTGGCTGAAAGTTTGTCAGTGTTTTTTCCCCCAAATATCCAATTGCTGGGTCATTGAGTGTTTGTATTTTTTGTCTCAATTTCCTTGATTTCAGCCCCAAATTTGATTTTTTTTTCCTATCCACTCTCTTTGGTATTATTTCTACTTCTTTTTCTAGAGCTTTGAAGTGTCGCATTAATTTATGAGATCTCTCCAGTTTTTTATGTAGGTACTTAGTTTGTGTATGTTATGGTTTCCTTTTCATTCAATCCTGAAAAGCTTATAATTTCCTTCTAGGTTAATGTCTTCTAACTTCCATTCAGTAGTGAGTTGTTCATTTTCCATAAGTTTATATATTTTCTGCTGGGTCTGTTGTTGATATTTAGCTTTAAATTCCACAGTGGTCAGGTAGGATGGAGGGTTTTATTTCAACTTATTTTTAATGCTAATTGAGACTTGCATCTGTTAGTTGTTGAGAAGAAAGATCTTCTTAAGTGTTTGGTGGAATGTTCTGTAGATGTCTGCTAGGTCCATTTGATTTATGTTATTATATTTTACTCCAACATATCTCTGTTTAGTTTTGTCTGAGTGACCTATTGCTAGGACTGCAGTATTGATGTCACCCACTGTCACTGTCTTACAGCTAATATGTTGATTTTTATCTGTAGTGGTGTTTCTTTTATGAATTTGGGTGCCTTGTGTTTGGTACATAAATATTTAGAACTGTAATATCCTCTTAAATTTTTCCTTTAATGACTATGTAGTGTCCTTCCCTATCTCTTTGAATTTGTTTCAGTTTGAAGTCTATTTTTTCAGGTATTAAAATAGCTCCGCCTTCTTGATTCTTGGTTCTATTTGACTGGAATATCTTTTTCCGTTCTATTACCCCAAGGTGATGCCTATCCTTGATGGTGAGATATTTTCTTGGGTGAAGCTGTTTTCTAATCCAATCTTTTAGTCTGAGTCTTTTTACTGGGGAATTGAGATCAGTGATATTGAGAATTATCAATGAGTAGTGTTTGTCAATTCCTATTATTTTCTTGTGATGTGGGTCCACCCATTTTGATATGCTTAGCTGATATTATTTATTCCTTGTGTCTTCTTGGGAGTAGTTAACCTTCTCTTCACACTGAGGTTTTCCTTCTGATGTCTTCTGCATAGCTGGATTGGTGGACTGAAGTAGCTTAAATCCCTTTTTATTATGATTTTTTTTCTCCATTGATTGTTACTGGTTGTTTGGCTAGGTATAGCATTCTGGACTGCCATTTCTGATCTCTCAGAGCTTGTAGAACATCCTTCCAGGCTTCACTGGCTTTTAGAGTCTCCCTTGACAAATCAGCCATTATACTAACAGACTTGCCTTTACGTGGAATTTGGTATTTTCCCCTTGAGACTTTTCATATTCTTTCTTTCTTCTGTATATTTAGTGTTTCAATTATTATGTGTTATGTGGAGTTTCTTTTCTGGCCCTGTCTATTTGGTATTCTGTATGCTTCTTGCACCTTGATGACCATTTTGTTCTTTAAATTTGGGACATTGCCTTCTATAATTTTGTTACAATCATTTTCTATACTTTTAAACTGGCTTTATTCTCTTTCCTCTACATCTATGACTGATTGGTTTTTGTCTTTTCATAATGTCCCAGATTTCCTGGATGTTTTGTGCCTTCTTTTTAGTTTTAACATTTTTTAAGCTATACATTTCTTCTACCTCATCTTCAAGATCTGAAATTCTCTTTTCCACGTCTTTTAATCTGTTGATGTGGCTTACATCAGAGATTTTAGTTGATATCCTGAGTTTCTCACTTTCCGCTTGTGTTTTCTTTAGTGATTCTACTTCTTTGTTAAGTTAAAGTTTTATGTCTTGAATTGTTTTAACCTTTTCATTAAACTCTGTGTTTTCAGTGTGTTCATTAAGGCATTTATTCATATTCTCTTCAAGGTTCTTGGACATTTCCATAATTGCTTTTTGGAAATTCCTGTCTTATGCTTCCATTAAATTGCTTTCCTTAGGCCTGTTACAAGAGTTTCTGGATTCTGGAGAAGGCATATTTTCTTGGTTGTTCATGTTTTTCTTTTTGCATTTGAGTCTAGGAATCTGGAGTTATGATGTCTGAAGCTTTGTGTAACTGCTAGACTTACACAGCATCAAGCCAGTTAAAAATTCTAGCACAGAGTATGGTGGCACCCCCAAGGCCTCATCCCTGGTTTGGGGGAACTATTCTCAGTGGATGGGTGCAGAGGGAAGGATAGTCATTCTCTTTTGGAGACATGGTTGCTGGTAGGTAATGTGTTCCTCAACGGATGATTCCACCACTGTGCACACATGGGCAGCAATAATTTGGCTCAGTTGTTAAGTATTTTTAAAAAGAGGACATGAAATTGGGAGGGATATGTGTTGGAGGGGTCTCAGGGTTATTGGAAAGAGGTAGTGGTGTGTTTACCACATTAGAGACAATTGGACCTGGGAGAATGGAATTGGACCTAGAGAAATGAGGTGGACTAAAGTTTTATGAAATAGCCAACTTTATTCAGAGCATCAGGCAATTTATAATCTGTGGATTAAGAGGAATCACATGAGTTAAGTGTACAATCATGATGATAAGCTGCATGTAGTGGACAAGCCACATGTGGACAGGCAAGTTATACACAGAAAAACTTGTTTTTCCATAAAGGTATATAAATAAGCCCATTCAGCAAGTTACTTGATTTTTTGATGAAGATACCTAAAATGTACAGTGGAAGTGATATTGTTATTTTTCTACATGGTCATGTTGTCTAACTGCCTTCTAAATATTTGTATCTATAGACTCATACTGTTCTAAATTTCAGTCAGAGAAGCTTCTCTTTTTTCTTTATGAGAACATATTATATCATTTCTCCCTTTCCTTTCCTCCCTCCAATCTTTTTCTCATATACCCCTCCTACTATCCTTAAAATGCATGGCCATTTTTCACTATTTTTGTTACATGCATATATGTATCTGTATATACATATATAGTCCAAAATATAACCTGTTCAGTCCACATGATATTACTTTCACGTTTGTTTTCAGGGCTGACCATTTGGTATTGGATAAACAACTGGTGTGCTCTTCCCTGGGGAAGACTCTTTCTCCCATCATCAGCATTCTTATTTTTCCATACTTCTTTATGCATGACTGAGGTCTCCTGGGATTCTCCCTGTCTGCTTTGGCATGTCTATTTGTTGTGCTTGTTCAGCTTATGTTTAGGCAGTCATATTGGTGAGACTTTATGAGTGTAGCTTCTAATATTACTAGGAGACACAGTCTCAAAGTAAACTTCCTTTTCCTTTGGCTCTTAAAACCATTGTGTTTTCTTCCACAATGTTCCCTGAGCCTTAGATGTGGGAGTGTTTTGTAGATGTACCCAGTGAGACTGGGCTCCACAACTCTGCATTTGATTGCTTGTGGTTTTTTGTAATAGTCTCTCTCTGTTGCAGAGAGAAGTTTCCTTGATAAGAGGTGAGGACCACACTTAACTGTGGGTATAAGAACAGATATTTAGAGTGTAGTTAAGGAGTATATGGTTTAATGAAGTGGTGGTTATAAGTTCTCTTCCAAAATCCATGACTTCACTAGCCTGAGTAGTTGAGTAGTTGACTAAGTTTCCAGTACCACGAACTTTTCCCTCTTGAGTGAGTCTTAAGTCCAATTAGACATCTATAGTTTACTAGCAAAGTATGCATGCAACTACTGTACCCTTACAGTTATTGGGCCATGTCTGACATTATTGTGGATCATAGGTGTTACAGCTAGGTATGATTGTTGATTGCTTCACTCCTATGGAAGCTTTCATGGCACCTTCTGGTACCATGAAACCTAGCCCTCAGGGGGGAGAGATTCAAGTCTATTCCTGTTCACAGGCTTCTGGCCCCTGTCTCTGAAGTAAATGGTGTCTTCAGTAGTATGAATTTACCCTCAACCCCCGGGGGACGACTAAGGGCAATAGTAATAGTGTGTATGCTTTGGAGTCTCTTGGACATCCCTAATCAAGAGCTCAGAAGAGGACTTGAGAGAAGTTTCCCTTTCTCAGTAAGTAGTTATAAATATAGACAATCATAACTAGTCAGCATGCTGAGAATAAGCGACCATGGCTGGGCAGCCCTAAATGGAACATGTTTTTCCATCCCTCCCCTACCTAGACTCAGAGAACATCATGGAGGAAGAGGTAGAAAGAATATAAGAGCCAGAGAATTTGATATGAAATTGTCTTTTCTGAACAGGGTATGGGTATTTCTTTTATGAACTTGTAGCAACTATGGTTACTTGTTCAAGATCGAACTAGACAAAATTCTATCATGGAGTAGGGAGGTGCTCATGAGGATTGATCCCTATCTGAGAAGCTCTTGACAGTTAATAGCTATGCAGGGAAGGGGGACTATTCTTTTTACAGCACATGGCAACTGGTAGGTTTTCTGTGCTCTTGTGCATGGCTCCAGGCCCATGTACACGAGGGAAACACTAACTAGAATTAGTGGGGTATTTTAAAAAAGACGTGAAGTAAGGATGGGGTATGCAGACCTTATGAGGGTAAATGATGTTAGATACAATCACATTTCATTTCATAAATGTATTCAATTCTCAAAAATAAAGATAAAATAAAAAAGACAAAAAGTCAAGAGATAGCTGTATTGAGGTGGTGGGAGTAGAGGGCAAAAAAGTGGTTGATATGATCATATTTTCATTGCATAGAAATATGAAATTCTCAAATAATAAATTTTTAAAAATTAAAAAGACCCAGAAAGACAAATATTGTATATTTTTCTGAATTTGATCCCTAGATTTTTATGGAGATACATAAAAACATGTATGTTTATATAACATGAAAATGAAGAGGAGCTTTCTGGGGAAACAAAGTCAGTTAACAGGAAGGAGAGAGGCTGGAATAGAGAGTAGGGATGTAAGAGAGGAATATTCTCAACTTACAATAGTACTCATATGAGAATGTCCTTGTTATACACAGTGAAAAATAAAGTGAAAAAAAAAAGCCTGTCTCTTCTCCACTGCATATTCTTAGCACCTTTGTCAAAAGCCAACTTAATGTAGATTCGTGGACTCATTTCTACACTCTCTCTTTCCATTGGTCTATGTGTCTGCTTTTTTATCAATCATATGCTGTTTTTTGATTACTGTGCCTTACTGAGCCACATAGTGTAATGTCTTCTATTTTGTTATTTCCATAGGAGTTTGGACTATTTAGGTTTCAGTGTGACTCCATAGTAATTATAGCATTTTTTTTCTAATTTCTTGAGCATCATTAGTATCTCAATAGAGATTACCTATTAGATTGCCTATAGATTGCTTTGTATAAGATAGGCATTTTCTCAATGCTGACTCTTCCAGTCTATGAAGAATAGATAATCTTTCATTTCTTGTGTCAACTTTAACTGTATTCAGTGTGTCAATGGCTTCATTGTAGAGCTTTTTCACCTCATAGATTAAAATTATGCCTAGGTATTTTATTTTTCTGTAGCTATTGGAAATAAGATTGCTTTCATGCTTACACATAATGTGTCTCTATTCACCAATATGGCATTCTTATGAGGATTAGGAATTTTTCTGCTATTTTCTGAAATTTCCTAGTACCTAGGATGTCATAGAGAGTAAATATTTGTTGAATAAGCTTGTATTTTATTTTAACCATTGTTTATTTGGTTATTTTTTCTTGTTAATATATGTACACTGTATAAAACAATATACTCCATTATGTCATTTTCATACATGTATACTATGTACCTTCACTATAGCTTCCCTTTTCTATTACCTTCTATTTTCTTCCCTACTCCTGGCCCACTCCCTCTTCCTGAATACTACTCTCTCTGCTTCCATGTCTTTTATATTTTTAAAATATCTCTATTCTATGTATGAGAGAAATTATGCTATATTTGTCTTTCTGAGTCTTGCTTATTTTGCTTGACATGGTGATTACCACTTTCATCCATTTTCCTCCAAATGACATGATTTCATTTTCCTTTGTGGTGTAACAATGCTCTATCATGTGTATATGCCATATTTTCTTTATCCATCCACTGATGCATAGCTATTCTGATTTCATAATTATGTTTTCAGTAACAACACTTAGAACTTGTATGATAAAATAACAATAGGTATATGACATGCGTGCATTTATGCATATCAGGTAATTTTTACTTAGGGGTAAAGGTCTTTAAGAGTGTGTATTTATATAGCTTAAATTTTCAGTGCATATTTCACATTTTTATTTAAATTAGTTACTGGCTCTACTTAATACATTTATTTGAGAACGAGAATATTAATCAAACAGAGATGAATTAAGAGGTTATTGCACTGAGGTGAGAAAAGACTGTGACCTCTTAGAGAGGGTAGAAAGAGTTGATACTCAGAGAACCTTATTTTTTCAGGGGCTGGTGGTGAAGGCAGAAACTCAAAACCTATCAAATTGCAGAGAATAAATTGTTGAATGTTTAGCCTTAAATGAGATGTATATATCACTTCATTCAAGGCTCAGGGGACACCACAGAAAAGGGTGTGGAAACAATGTAAGAGCTGGGTAATGGAGACAAATGCTATTAAAAGCTATGTCCTGGACATAGAGTGGCCATTGCACCCACAAATTCATAGAAGTGGTGGTTACCTGCATAAGACCTATTCAAAGCTGGGGCTGTCAACATTCCATCACGGATGGAGGATAGATTCATGAGGCCCTACCATTCATTGAAGAGCTATAGGCTGTTAATGGTTTCTGGAGGATGGATTCATATATGTTCAGTGGTGTTGGAAGTGGTAATTTCCTCTTGTCCAGATATAAAACTCCCGTATCCATACCCATGGAAGCAATCATAACTAAATGCAAGTGATCACATACAGGTGCTTTGAAAGGGACAATCTGAAAAATGGGAGAACATTTAACAGGAGAGGAGAGAGGATGGAAATAAAGAGGGAGAAAATACAAGGTGATATAAATAGCACTAAATATGTTTGGAAATGTCCATAGGGAAACATTTTATGTATATTAAAAGATACATAGCTACTCCAAACAGGGTGACTCCAAGTTGCAGCTTATCTAATAAAATCTTCATAGCCTACCCCCAAATGTTAATAATACCTGTAATCAGTATATAGACCTATACACGCAGTTTAATTGAAAATTTCCCACCATGGCTGACAGTGCTCCCTCCAAAAACCAAAGACTGTCCAACAAAACCCCAACAACAGACATGAGAAGCTCCATTTTGAGTTTTCGGTCAGGGGTCTCCAAGAGACCCCCAAACATGCAAAGTCTTTGCTATTGCCCTTGGTTGTGTTTCCCAACCCCCCGGGTGCTAAAGACATTCTGCATTTCAGACACAGGGCTCAAAGGCTTCTAAGCTGGAACTGACCTGAAAGCCTTCTCCCTGAGGACTAGCTTTCATGGTAGCAGAAAGTACCATGTAACTTTCCACATGAGGGAAGCATCCCACAGTCCTACACAGCTATGATGCCTGTGAACCACATCAACAATCAGCATGGCATGATAACCCTAAGGGTGAAGTGATGGCGCCTTTGATATAATGAATAGCTCTCTAACTGGACTTAAGACCTACTCAACAAGAGGGAAATCATGCTCAGTAGTAGAAATATATCCAACTACCAAGGGCTGGTGAAGTCATGAATCTTGGGGGAGAATCTACAACTACTACTTTACAGCCTGATACCTAATACCTGATACCTATATTCTAAATTTTGTCCTTATACCCAAGATAAGTGAGCTTTTCCCCTTCTATGTTAACATATCTATTGGTGTCATCCTTGCTCACGTTGTTTTTGGCAGCCTTCTTTGTGAGACTTCATGAGTGTAGCTTCCCTGTCATTGCTAGGAGATGCAACCTCACAGCACACTGCCTGCTCCTCTGGCCCTTACAATCTTCCCACCCTGTCTTCTACAATGACTCCTGAGTCTTAGGTGCAGGAGTTCTTATAAGACAAATTTCTAAATGGTCTTGTTAAATAAAAACACAGGACCAGAAATAGGGTGAAAATCTGACAGAGATCAGAGGAATTAGTAACAGCCGCCAGCCTCACCTTAACAACGCCACTGCTTGCAAAAGAGTGTGTGATTTCCTATACCTCCATGCCTATATCCCTTTCTATTTTGTTCTCCCATTGGCTCTTTCAGGCTAGCTACATCACTTCCTCCTATCTCCCATCTCTGTCATTTCCTGTCTGTCTGTACAGACCTCCAGAATTCTATGGTTGATGCTGGGATTAAAGGCATGTGTCTCCATGCTTGACTGTTCCTAGTGTGACCTAGAACTCACAGATATCCAGACAGACCCTTCTTGCTAAGTGATAGGATTAAAGGCATGTGATAATTTTGTGAGACTAGCAGCTGACCTTGTTCCTCTCATCCTCAGATAAATTTTATTGAGTGACATAGATAAAATACCACCACAAGTTGTGTTATAGATATGTCACTTGGAACTGAGATATATGGCTCTCCATTTTGATCAGTTGTGATTTTCTTTAATGGTCCCTTTCTCTCTTTGACAAGCGGTGAGGACTATACATCCTAAGTATGTTTCTTTATACCTTCATCAAGAAAACATCTCTCTGCAACAGACAGAGACTAAGAAAACTACAAATGATAATCAAAATGCAGAGTGTGGAGACCAGTTCCTGTGGCTACAATGCAACTCCCATACCTAATGCTCAATGATTATTGTGGATTATGGAAGAGGAGAGAGAAAGATTGTAAGAGCCAGAAGATCAGGGAGTTTGCTGTGAGATTGTATCTCTTAGTAATGACAGAAGCTACACTCATAAAGTCTCTCCAACATGACTGCCTAACAGTGAGCTGATCAAGGTCAACAATATGGTAAATATATGGGTGAAATCCCAGGAGTCCTCAACGCTACACAGGGAAGTACAAGAAACTAAAGAATCCTGAAAGTGGGAAAGAGTCTTCCCCAGGGAAGAGCACTCCAACTGGATATTCAATACCAACTGTCAGCCCTGAAAACGTATATATGAGTAACATTGTCAGTAACATTATACAGACTGCTCAGTCTGTATGCATAAGATCATACTTATGCATTTAGA
>LZPO01055308.1:41100-57424 GCA_001675575.1 Neotoma lepida
GGCCATGAATTTGAGAGCTGGTTTGGAGATTCTAGGAGGGGCATGTAGCTACTCATATACCCTTGACCAAAGACCAGTCCTCCTCTATTCAGGAAGGTAGTTCTCTTCGAGCCAGTGTACCATTTCAGGAGGGACACACATGGAGTGATGGAGGAGGAAGAGGACACTTGTCTATGAGCCAAATCAACTGAACTGATCCTGGGTCATCAATGGGGTGACACATGTTGCAGCCAGATTGCCCTCACATCCAAGGCCATGAATTTGAAAGAGCAAGGAGGAAATGATGTATTTACATTATAATGTCAAAATAATTTGAAAAAAATTCTCAGTGTCAGGCAAGAGCCACCTCCATTCAAGTTGTTGGTTGGAAGTAAGAGACTTCCCAAACAACGCATGCTACTTCCAATGCCCTTGGTTGCCTCCTAGAACTTGAAAGTAAGACACTATTTCTGAAGACACCATATACTTCAGACCCAAGAATTGGAGAAATCAAGCTGTAACTGACCTAGAAGCCTCCTCCCTGAATTATAGCTCTCATAGTATCAGCATGCAAGCTGACAAGAGACGAAAGCCATCAATAGTCCTATCTAGCTCTTAAGACTATCAGCCATAATAATGGCCAGCCTGGCATGATATACCCAATATTACAATAGTGACACTTCTGTCTTGGGGACAACCACAAGTTGTCTAATTGGACATAAGGCCTGAGCAATATGAAGGAACTCATGCCTGGTCATGCAAACCTAGCCTAACAACCCACAGCTAGAGAGGTCATAGATCCTAGGGGAGAAGCCACTACCACTACTTCTGTAAACAAGCATAATTCTGAATTACATTCTAAATATATACCCTTACACCCTCATGATAAGTATAGCTCTCACCATTCATCAAAGACAGATATTGTTACAGAAAGCCTCAACTGAACAAAAGTCAGAGAATGACTGAGGTTCCACAGTGTCCATTCACTGTACAACTAAACTAGTCATGTAACTGTGGTTTTCTTGCATACAAAAATCAGTCTGTTTATATAACAATTGCAGTCTTGCTAATCTATTCTCCATAGAAGTGTGGAAGTTCCACATCCATGTTTATTTTGAGAGCTAAGAGTACTTATAAATAAGTAATGTTAAAATAGGTTTGTGATAGAAAGCTACAATGTGTTCCATTGAATGATACTCTATCATGCACCATTGCCTTTACCTAACTTTTTAAAATTTAAACACAGCATTTCTATAAGGTATTACTATGTCCGTCTTATACAGAAAAGATGGAAGTCAGAGAGATTAAGTTAGCTAAAGTCATACTCATAGTTAGCAGTAAATCCAAGAACTTGAGCCAATTTTGTTTTCCTGCAAAGCCTGTGTATTTTCTACTTTATAATATAGGCTTTTGTACACAGCACGTTGCCTCTGAAATGTCAGCAAATTAGAGTTATTATATCTTCTAAGATGAAAAAAGACTGCAAATTTTCTGTCCAATATTGTGATATATTTTACTCTCTCTTTCTCTCTCTCTCTCTCTCTCTCTCTCTCTCTCTCTCTCTCTGTGTGTGTGTGTGTAATATATGTGTTTTGAGTGTGTTCAGGCATTCGTTCAATGAGAGCATATGGAGTTCAGAGGATAACTTTCAAGAATCCAGTCTCTCCTTCCACTCTGGGTTCCTGGGATCAGATACAAGTTATCAAGCCCTCCCAGGCAAACTCTTACTTTCAGAGCTTACTTTTGCCAGCACCAGTCTCTTGGTTTTTAAATGGAGAAGCAGTAGATCAGAAAACAGATTTTATTAGCCAAAAGTAAGATAGCTGCTTACGGTCATATTTGAGGCCTATCTATTAACTAACCTGCCCATTGCTCTTTCCAATTAAGGATTTTAAAGGTAGAGCCCTATGCTAATTAATTCAAATGGAAGGTACATATCACCCAGGGGGTTAGGACAGTAAACATGTTGCAGTATGGGAACAAAGTTGATGGAGGGATATTTGCACAAGGAGAAGACATGATGAAGCAAAGAAATCCTAGTTATATGATGTCCTTCAATTGAGCTAAGCTTCTCTTAGGGGAAAATAACTCTATATTATTATGATGTACTTCCCTCCCTCCCCAACCCACATTTGTCTCATGATTGACTATTTAATGTGGAGAGGAACCCAAAGACTAAATGCCTCATTCATTCCAGGAGAAACAGTTCAGGGAGATGAATGAAATGCTAACAGTCTTCCTGGGATAAAACTCAAGAAATTGTAGGTGAGTGGTGTGGCCTTGTGCCTTTTGTTGTAATCACAGTGTAGAAGGGAGCAAAGATTGGGTGGGTCCTTTCACGGAGAACTACTGATTTCAGCCATACTATAAAAATGGATCTATTTTGACATGTTTGCCTAGGGCATATACCTCAAAAAACTCCAGGCAGACAGTTTTTCTTTGAGTAACTCTAAATTGCTTTTCACATTTCTATTTTATGCCTGCAGAGGAAACACACAATAAATTTGGGTAAGAATGTAGCAAGCAAAAATCAGAGTTGATGAATTCCAAGCTTACATAAACTAAGGTCTGCAATCCTGTGTGCTTTTCTTTCTCCCTGTCACTAGACTTAGTAAAACAAGACAGATGTTCTGAGTCCTTCTAACTCCTGTCCTATTACTCTGGGATTTTGAAGACTAGGCATTGTGATTGCTTTGGTGAAATAGAAGAGGATTTAGTGTGTTAGAATGTGAGATGGGGGAGGGCCTGAAAGGAGAAAGGCAGCATATCAAACAGATGACTTGTGTTGATAGGAGATATGAAAAGGGAAGATGGATGGATTCCAGCCTTGTGCAGGAAACAACAAGCAGCTACCACATCTTCTCATTTCTGGAAGATGCTGCAGGAACTCAAGGCCCATAGCTATTCTGACCCTGAGAGTTTAATTACCAACAAGGACCAGAGCAAATACTTGCAGGTTTGACTTACCACTCACCTTTATATACTGTTGACTTTTTAAAATTGCAGAACTTTACTGACTCATACATTGTAGATATCCAGCATTCTGAGTGTTGGTCTGACCTTTTTAAGGTACAGTCATGCTTTTATGTGGCCCAAGGTTATATCACAAATATATTTCTTTTCATTGTTTCTGGTGATTACATGGCCATCTAACCTGCTAATATCGAATAGTGTGTTTAGCTATACCCCAGGTACTGGGTGCTTAAAATTTTTCATGTAGTGCCCTTTTCTCTTTCAACTGTTCACATCCTTCATCAAACTCTTCTCGCCTTTCAAGATCTGTGTTCAGTCTTCCCTCCCCTATGAAAGTTTCCTTCTCCCTCCCTTCACCCTGCTCTGCTACTAGGAATGAAACCAACCCCTTTTCTTTTTTTAATGGCTCTTTGTACTTTTTTCCCATTATAAGCATCAAGACATCTTAGATATATTTCAATTGATATGGCCATTAAAGTAAGAGGTATAATATTGCTATATAGAACTAATAACATAATAATGATAGTAATAATAATAATAATACATAAATTACAGGTTCTTTTAAGGTAACAATTAAGATTTATACATAAATGAATCACCTAAGCATACACTGTTATGACTTACAAATACAATAGATGTGTACCTAAAAGACAATGTGATGAACAAATAGCATTTATTTGGCATCATGTCTCTCTGTTTATATTTTTGAAAATGGAATGGAATGATTTAGGAGAAGAACAAACCATGGCCTTTATGGCACACACACACACACACACACACACACACACACACACTGTTAGGAGAAATTTTGTGTTACAGTGCGTACTTTTCTGAGGTTGTATGTCCTGTCATATGATTACATAGTCAGTGTGTTCCTTACTGTGCATGCTGCCTGTTCAATTTGACTAAGAGAATGGATCAAATGGGCTATTTGCATAGCCATCTTAATATTTTAAGTAGCATGTTTTTAAAATTCTGTTTACTACGTCTTACGGATTTTAGTTGTCTCATTTTACAGCAAAGTATTCCAAAGATTTGTCATCATATGTTTTAGCAGATCATCCTGATTCTGAGTACACCATTCTGACTTGATTCCTCATCCTTTCAGTATCCACACAACAAAAGCAACAGTGTTGTTCTGCTTTTGTTCTTGCTTTCTAATTTCACAGGATCAATTTGTTTAACTTTTGATCTGCATGAAACTTAATGAAGCATATGATTCAAATTGCATACCCCAATTCATTCTCATCTTACTTTTACAGTTTTACAATATTTATTGAAGTGTTTCAATTAAAAGTGTTTATGTTTTTTGTTTGTTTTGTGTGTGTGTGTGTGTGTGTGTGTGTGCTCTAGCCTCCCAGAGACGTTTTTTGTAAGAATTCAAATTTGGTTCTTTGTTTTCTAAAATATGCTAATTTCTCTGATTAATCTTTACTTTTGATCCTGATACTAAACAGTCTTCTATATGGATGGCTTTGCAATAAAGTTTAAAATCTGAGATGCTTTTAACCTCCATCACTTAAAACAATCTCATGACATTTTTATTTTCTTCTTATAGGTGAATAACATCAATTTATGGTTTGCACATATATATTCTGAACTTGTAAATTTACATCATATAAAATCTGTACTTTTGTTTAAATAATATTACTAGTCAGGTATATTGTGCCTTTCTATTTATTCAAGTTTTTATGTCTACCATTATAATTTTATCATTCATTTGAATATGTTTGTTTTGTCATTATTACGTTTTTCAAAGTACTGCTAAACTGATGATAGCATCTCATGTATAGGACTTTCTATCGTAGGTCACTAGAAGAATATAGTAGACACAGCAAGAAAGATTGATCTACATTGTATTTCTTCTCTTCAGTATTTATCATAAATTTTTGGTAAAAATCTCTATTGACATATAATTCATACACCATAAAATCCATACATCTAAAAGTGTGCAGTAGTCTTTAGTGTGTTCACAGTTGTACAACTGTCTCTGTGACTATTTGTTGAACATTCTCATCATCTAAAAATGAGATTCCATACTCTTCATTTTAGCACCTTTAAGATCCTAGCAAGAACTAATATACTTTCTGAAGCACACACTATAAATGGACTTTAAGGATATGCAAATGTAAATATATTGGGCATCTAAATATCTGGTAAGTACTTTACTTATATTTATTTAAAATTTTGGAGCTTCATGCATGAGCATTGTATCTACATCACTCCAGCCCTTCCCTCTGCCTTCCAACTTCTCTCATGTGTCCACAATTCCCTCCAAAATTCATGACCAGTTCCTTAATTCTTATTATTATACAGACACAGACACAGACACACACACACACACACACACACACACACACACACACACACACACACACACACACACAAACCCTTAAAAACAAAAACAACAACAACAACAAAACCCCTAATGATCCAACTGAGTTATTTAGTATAGCTTATATGTACATGTGTCCATGATTGATCACTTGGGATTCAACAACCTATGTGTGAGCTTGTCCCTAGAAAAAAACTGATAATACCTCTCTCAGCATGTCTTCTCATAAGCACAGGACCTTTTGGAATTTCCCCTGTCCATACTGGATGTTAACTGGTATTGTCATTATGCATGTCAGGCAACCTCATCATTGAGATTTCATGAGTGCAATTTCCCTTCCATATCTAGGTGACACTACCTAGCAGCAGATGTTCTGGTAGTTTGGCTCTTACAATCTTTTCCCTGAGCCTTAGGTGTAGGGGTTACATTGCAGATTTATCAGTTGTGGCTGGGCACCCTGCAATACTTCTTCTCTGCATTTTGACAAGTTATGGATCTCTGTTGTAGTCTTCATAAAGATAAACACTAAATTTAAGTAGTCTTATTTCCAACTTTAGATAAGTAATTGGTTTTCAGAGCGGTTGATCAATTTGCTCAGTCATATTATTAGGATGTTACTAGATGTTTGGGCATGTATTTTGTATTTTAAGGTCAGGAAGAAATTTGGAAAACAGCCCCCTTAGGCTCTTGCCTCAGTGGTCTTCAGTGACTTACAAAAAAACAAATACCAATAGAACATCTCTGGTACCGAGGGAGGAAAGGGCAGTGAAGGGCAGAAAGGTTTGTAGAGCACAGACGCACATCACCATAGAAATTTGCTCTTGCTGCTTCCCTTCATCAGATATTGAGAATGACTGGTGACCTTTGAACAGTATGACTCACAGAGCCACGGGAAATTAGAGAGCAAAGCTGCAAAGAGCTTCAGAGACCACCTAGTTTAGCTGTTCTGTTTTACTGATGAAAAAACTAGGGCCCGCAATAAGCTAGCAATTTTCTCCTGATCATATAGCTGAAATACAGTGATGAGAATTAACTTCCACCCATTATTAGAAGAATGAATGCACCAAAGGAGAACATTCCCTCTAGAATAACTTCTGAAAACATGTTAAGAAATCAAAATGGTATTCTATAAAGAGCACTGCATCCGGCCAGAAGATCTGGGTTTCAACACCGGCACTGCCACTCACCGACTCCTTAACCACGTCATCTGTCCTTTACTGGATGCTTGCTTTTTACTTTAACTAAAAATTAGTGGGTTGAAATAGATGACTTTTAGAAGCCTGGCACTTAGTAAACACTCAAAACATTTTAGTGAAGACTTCTTTAAATTCCAAATGCTTAGTTATATTTAGAAGAGTCACAGCGAATCTGCCTAACTGAAGAACAGAAAAAAGGTAATGAACTTTTTGAAGAATAGGTACTGTAAATGTAAATGCCTGCATGAACAAGCACAGGAATGCATCAAAATACTTATAAAAGGTCACTTCTTCAACAAATAGGAGCACCAGAGTATTTCCAACGAGTAAATAGCCAAGACACATCATCCAAGGTAATAATAAACTCGCTCAGTTGTCATCATGACAGTAGTTAATGCAGCAGCATGTGTGGATGGGAGTATCAAATCATTCTTTTATAAAAGCCTTACTTTTTATGTTTATTTCCTTTGGGAAGAAAAAGCAATTCAATCTTATTTTAAATACAAAAAAAAAAAGATTTCACAGTGTTTTTAAGACTGGCAGTCACTTACTCATTCAAGTGTACTTATTGAATGCTTACGATGCATGCAGATGCCAAGGAAAAGCGTTACCCTAAAATGGGAATTTTTTAAAAAATGACACAAGAATGTGAGAATAACATTGAAAAGAACTTGACTTTCTTAAGATCTCAGGTATGTGAACTGCCTAGAGCTGTGGGTTTAAGTCGTCACAGGTTGAAACGCTCACAGTGGAGTGGCATAGGCAGATGATGTGTGTGGGGGTGAGTGGGAGTGCGACTCTGTAAGCAGGAGCTGGAACAGGCAGCAGAAAATGAGAGTATTGACGTGTTCTTCCTCCCTCTCCCACCTTCTGAGATAGAATAATAGTAGGGATCTGTTCCATGTGTATTGTATCACGCTTCAAGAGTTTACAGAGCGCTTCCACATTCATTACCTTCTTTGATCTTCATGCCAACCCGAAAAGAGGAATAGCAGTGGTATTTTTTCCCTTTTCAGAGATGACAAAACATGGGACTCGAAGTAGTTGTGGGTTTCTTTGTTGTTTTTCACCATCCACTGACTAAACAAATTAGTTCCAGGATTTTAACCCTTCTCTTTTTTTCTGAAAACAGCTTTCTTTCCATTCACCCCTTCCCCCTCCAACTTTCTCCTCCTGTCTCCCCATTTGAAGGTAGACATTGAGGAATGTACCATGCAGCACTGCAGCAACAAGAGGAAACCCAAACAGTTTCAAACTAAACCAGTGAAGTGTTAGTACTAGCACAACTGACAGGCCCCTTCTCATCTGTTCTGACAAAAGTGTGTGTGGGGAGGATTGCACGGTAAGGGAGTGGGGCTTGTAGAGCCTCAAGATTGATACTTTAGTTAGTCACCAAAGGCTCTCCTCTCACTCTCTGCAATGATATGAATGACACACGTGATGCCTCTGTTTGTGTTCAGTGAAATATGGACAAGCAAAGCAGAAAATACACAACACAGATATGAGTGGTTCTGGAAGAAGGGAGGAAATCATTTAGCAAGTATTTACCATATACCAAGTAGTTTAAAAACATAACATCATTGAATTTTCACAATAGTTCCATAGCATAGATGCTACTTTTGCCATTCTTTTACAGACTGAACTAAAAGTGACACAGGCTGAGTCCTTGGTCACAGAAGCTGCAGGATCAGAAATGGTAACTATCACCCCAAGTGATGAACCTGTCTTCTTATGGATTATAACTAAAGAAAATGTTTTCTTTTTAATTTATGGGGTTCAAATCCAGGGCTACAAAAGCTTTAGCATTAATCTATATGTCCTAGTCCTAGGACTTTTCTTTTAGGCAAGGTTGGGATCACTCTTCTGCTGTCTTCTTGTCTTGCTCCTAGGCAAATTGAAGAATCCACTCTAGACTTCATTGCACCATGACTGTCCAATAATTAAGAGGGAATGAGAGTTGGTTTAGCTTCTATACATGGAGATGGAGCTGCATAGATGCACACATTCTGTTGTCTGATCTTTACCTAGGGCAAGGGACTGGTATTTGTGTAAGGTAGCAAGCTGGAATCAGAAATAGCTTGTGACCACAAGAGTGAGGGCCAGAACCCAAGTACTCCTGACCATATGACACCAACCACTTTGTTATTCAGTTCTTTGCCTAGACACAGCAGTTCAATAAGTGCACTTGGGAGTCATTGTTAATTTTGCACCAGCCTTCCCTTTGGTTTAAGAATGGTCAAAGGAATCCTAGAGCAATGATCGAGCAGCTGGAAGCTCCATGAACTCTGAGGGGTTTGCCTTTCTTTGATTGCTCTTTCACAGGATGGTACCTTCACATTTGAGTTCAACATCTTGTGGTCATTTTGGGGGTATTCTAATACCTTTAGTAGTATTTCATTGTGAAGATAACCATGGTTTTGGAAAATGCTTTGCTGACTGACACAAATAGTGAGTAATGGTGACTCCTCATGTGTCAGATGTTCCCAGTTCTGAAGGTGTGAGGAGAGGTGGTCTATCACTAAATTATCTCACCTATTTGTCATTTTGTAGCCTTATTTCCGTTCCATAGGCATGGGAGGAAGAATGAGATATAATTTGATTGCACCTTATTTATTATTTTTTGTAAGAACATGTAGTTCTATATGTATAAACCCTCACTTATTCTTTGGACAAATAGTATCAGGTCCCATTTGCCTCCTGGGCCTTTGCTGCTTTGTTCTCTCCTGAGTTTCATTAACCTTTTTCTTGCTTTGCTATTTCTCTTAGCCTTTTCATATCACACATTTTATCTGGAAATGGTACTACTATATGGAGAGGGCTCTGATATGTGACTATAGGAAAGGGGAAGGGTTGAATAGTGTCCCTGATTTATGTATTTTGAGTAGGACTATTTTATCCATATCAGCTAGTTTTCTCTTATTTTCTCACAGCATGTCTAAGAGTTTTTAACAAGTCAAGAGTGATTCTCAGTCACATCAATGGGGAATTCATCTGCAGAGACTAAATTCATCCTTCTTGGAATGACAGATAACCATCAGCTTGCAGTTCGACTTTTTGGACCCTTTTTTGTTATTTATTTCATTACTGTGCTGGGGAACCTAGGCTTGGTGATTCTGATTCAAGTCAGCCACCATCTCCACACACCTATGTGTGGTGATTATATTATGTCCCCCCAAATATTGTGTACCCTAATAAAACTTATTTGGGGTCAGAGAACAGAACAGCCACTAGATTAAACATAGAGGTTAGGCAGTGGTAGCACATGCCTTTAATCCTAGCATTCCCGAGGCAGAGATCCATCCAGATCTCTGTGAGTTCAAGGCCACACTGGAAACAGCCAGGCATGGTGGCACACACCTTTAATTCCAGCACCTGAGATCTCATGTCTTTGCTTGAGAAAGACACATGCCTTTAATCCCAGAAAGTAGTGACAGGAAGCAGAAAGGTATATAAGGTGTGGAAACCAGAAGCTAGAGGGCCTCTTAAGCTTTCAGACTTGGAGCAGCAGTTCAGCTGAGATTCATTCGGGAGAGGACTCAGAAGCCTGCAGTCTGAGGAATCAAGATCAGCTGAGGAGTTGGCAAGGTGAGGAGGTTGGCTGTGGCTTGTTCTGTCTCTCTGATCATTCAGAATTTACCTCAATACCTGGCCTGGTGTTTTCAATTAATAAGACCGTTTAAGATTCGCTCTACACCTATGTATTTTTTTCTCTCAAATCTGTCTTTCCTTGATATCTGTTTCTCTTCCATCACAACCCCAAAGACTTTAGCCAACTTATTATCTCAGGTACAGGAAGTTTCTTTCTTTGGATGTATGGCTCAAATGGGCTTGTTCATAATCTTTGCTTCTGCTGAATGTAATGTTTTGGCTTCCATGGCCTATGACCGTTATATTGCCACCTGTCGGCCATTGCTTTACCATATTACCATGTCCAGAGTTCACTGTCTCATTTTGATAGCAGGATGTTACTTTGGTGGGTTACTTAACATGGTTGCTGTAATAAGTTCCATCACACAACTATCATTCTGCCAGCCACATGTCATCTCACACTTCTTCTGTGATATCCCCCCACTGCTGGCATTGGCTTGTTCTGACCCCTGGGTAACCCAGATCTTGGTTGTTGGCTGTGGGGGATTAACCCTTGTCACCTCAGTCGTGGTAATTCTTGTCTCCTACATGTCTATATTCATGACTGTCATGGGTATTCCTTCAGTTTCTGGCAAGCACAAAGCCTTCTCCACCTGTGTTTCCCACTTGACTGCAGTTGCTCTGTACTATGGAACCACTATGTACACGTACTTGCAGCCCTCTCGGCATGGGTCTCAAGCAGGAAATCAGATGCTCTCGGTGTTTTATACCATGGTGATCCCTATGTTAAATTCTCTCATCTACAGTTTGAGAAATCAGGAAGTGAAAGCTGCCCTAAAGAAAACATTGAGGCACAGTCTCTAATCAACTTTTTGTCTCAAAGGATAATAGATTTTACTGACTCACTCATATTTTGTTCTGTGTTTTCCTTGCTTACATATGAAGTCTTGTTAAGAACAACTTCATTTCTCTGGCTACATGTTTAGAAGTGGTTGTTTAGAAAAGTAGAAATATAGTAGGGACAAATTATAGTACAACATAATGCACATTTTCTGAAACAGTTGTTTGATGAGAAATATTTAAGAAAGAAATATCTAAATTTGTGACTATCAATATTTTAGTCTGACTGGTGAACTTGTGCAACATTATTTAGAAGTTAAAATAATTTCCAGATAATAGGGAGGTTAGAAAATGTTTAATTTTACCATGTGTTACAGAGGAAAGGTGGTAATTGGACTGCAAATAACATTCTTTCATACATTTGCTTACATCGGGGATTTACTTGGTGCACTAAAAGTTGAATTAGATTCAGTCTATATCTGTGCTAAAGATTCAGTACTCTCCTTTCTGTTTATCATTGTTGACATTTGCAGGGGTAAATCTTAAACATACAAAATAGAGGGGACATACTAATTAGAATTTCAAGATCCTTTACAAAGGACAATTGATTGTTGTTTATTGAGACATTCAGTTCTGAATTGCACCTGTGATTGCTGCATGTAAATTTTGATTGTAACTAGACCAAGTTCATTGTTAGTTACTATTGAATACCCTTTCAACAGGAAACACAAATGTAAATATAACCCCAATTAACTCAGTACTGTATGGCTACTCATCAGAACTTACAATTGTGCAACAAATAAGTGGTCATTGTTATATTTTCTAAATACATTGAACAAAGCACTTGCTTGGATTGCACGATGCCCTATGTTTCATCTTTACCCCCATGCATCAGAAAAAATCCCTATTCATAAAACCATCTAAAGAATATAAAACCTTATTTCTATTTTATAAATGAGAACAGAATCCAGGAGATTGTCCAAACTCTAACAACTAGCTGTGGAGAAATAATCCTATTGGGTCAAGCTGCAAGGAAAAAGAGAAAATAGTTTTATTTGGAGCCGTGGATCATGGAAGATACCTGAAATCAAAGCAGTTGGGAGTCAGAAGCAACAGCATAGTGAGTTCATTGCCAGTCTGTGCCAAATGATGACACCACATCTCAAAAATAAAGACAAAGTAAACACTCCAAATCCCCATTATTATGAGCAAGCACCAAATCAAGATAGTATTTACATCTACGATTAGGCACACTCTTTGAATTCCAAGTACATTTTTATCTTTAGACTCTACTTTTGAGAATTGTGTAATCTTAAAAGTCAATTGTCCATTATCTCCTTACTCCTAGTTGTTATGGAAGTGACAGTTCATTTGGTTGTTATGACAAGGCAATAATCTGAGAATTCCAGATTTGAAAGTGTTTGGTAGTGCCTCAGGCACACATAACATTTAAAAACTGAACTTCTTTAAACCTATTCCTCTTCTTTCCCAGTTCCCCATCTAAGGAAGTAATACCATCCAGCTTTTAAAGCCCGAAGTTAAGACTTAATCATTGACACTCCCTTCTCTATCCTAAACTCCTTATATTCAAACAAGTACCACATCCCTATCAGTTCTCTCTCAATGTTTCTTGAGTTCATTTTTTCTCCATCATCACTGTTCCAGATCAAGGTTCTCTCCCTTCTCACCTGGATTAGATCACTAGTTTTGTGTCCTTTCTTCCTGAAACCACCATGGATCCTATCAAATTTACTTTTCACCTGACAGTCACAGATTTAAGTGGTTAATCTGAATGATGAATAATGTGTAAAACCAGTTAGAAATTAAACTAGTCTGATCATAGCAGCCCTCTCTTATCCGCCATACTGCTTCAAATGTTTCCATGTCTTCCTTTTCCATAAGACAAATTCCACACTCCTGAATATAGCACAAAAATGTCTCCAGTACTTGTGTAAGCATTAAAGACCAAACTTAAATTCCATATTATTTTCTATGTAACCTTTCCTGATGTTTTAAAATGAAGTGAAAATTATCCTGTTTTCTAATTGCACTTCACATGTCTCTTGTAGGCTTATTATGCTTTGATATCTAGTGAACTACTCAGTGATTTACTTACTTTTTCCTGTTTTGCCTGCCTTGCCTGAATACCTGTGGAATGATGGAAACATGTTTCGTTGATTTTCTTATCTGTAATCATAGGCCTAGTATAGGTCCTGCTTACTTAGTATAGGCTAAAAGAAATAGACAGACTTGAATTCACTAACAACTAATCTCCTTACTTATCAGTCCACTTTCTCCACTATATATTCTGTTGTGCAGTGAAGGAAAAGTTAAAAGTCTTACATCCTAGAACACTAGAATCCAGAAAAATCTTTGGGTTTTGTAGATGCTTATCATTGCCTCGTAGTAGGGAATCTGAGCCTCTTTTCCTTCAGTCAACCTTAATATTTCTCTCTCCAGGATTATATCAAGTTGGTACCCTCTCTAGATTTCTTTTCTTCTCTAGTCTCTGATACAAGTATGTATGTGGATTTCATCCTGTAATAAAACATTATCTTTATGTACTGTTCCCCAAATTGGAAACCATTGGTAACAGGGCCCATAGAAAGAATGGATAATGGTACATTTTTAATATTTTATGCACTTGAAGATCTTTAAGATTGAAACCATAACAGTGTAATTGGTTTGCCAGAAGACAATATGATGTACCCATTACCTGGCTCTCACCATCTTTCTCTGAGCCATATCTCCAGAAAGTCAATGGCAGAAAACACTAGATTAATAAAGATGTTCTTTTTAGAGTATCCTCATGGGAAAAAATATATTCTAGAGATCACTGAGCTAGTCAGTGGCAGAAGGATAATTAGAATTAAGGCTTATTGATTCATAACCCATGAACACTATGTACTACTACCCTTTAATGTGGTGTGATGCTTACTACAGCTGGGAGGATATGATGAAATAGACCTCATAGGATTGTGCTGCAAATACTAAATTATCATCTGTTTCCTTAGCATGTGAAAATGCCCATTCCCAAATATACTCCTTAAAGAAGCTCATAGAAGTTACAGACAGCTACGACCTCATCAGCTTTCATCATTTCTCCAACAGGAAGTGATGGGCCTCAGGGGATATCAGAGTGCTTTAGGTAATGGATATACCTCATATATAGGACCGACAACATAATTTTCAGGTCCATCACAAGAAGTATCTATGAAGATGAAGCTCCTTTAAGAAAAAACAGGAAATATATCTACTAAAGCTCCTAAAACATATAGCTATTTTTTTCTGTGGTCTTTTCTCTAACCTGTCATGCTGCCTTAAATTGACTATTTGGTGTCACACCATCTCAGGGATAGGGATGCTTAAGAAGCAAATGCACTCATAGTTTTCTAGTAACCGTTTATTAAGACATAGTATAGGTGTGCAGGGTCTACTGAATACGAGTTCCTCTTGCCACCAGCTGCTGGACAAGAGAACAAGTTAACCTGAGCATTTTATCTGTAGAGAGGCCTTATCTGTCCTACCTGCCAGCTCCCAAATAACCACAGAGACTTCTTATTAATTATAAAAGCTAGGCCAATAGTTTAGACTTGTGTGTAACTAGCTCTTATAACTCAAAATTAACCCGTTTCTATTCATTGTATCCTGCCACTTGGCTTGTGGCTTGTTACCTTTCCTCCTACATGTCCAGCTTCCTCTGTGCCTGGCTGGTGACTCTGCCTTCTTCTTCCCAGCATTCTCTCTGCCTTGAAAATCCTCCCTAACTCTTGGTCATTCAGCTTTTTATTAAACCAATCTGAGTGATACATCTTCTCTGTGTACAAAAAAAAAAATTCCACAACATTTCTCCCTTTTGTCTAAATAAAAAGGAAAGATTTTAACTCTAACATAGTAAAACTATAAGCAATAGGAACAAATATTAGGTATTGTCTAAATAGAAAGGAAAGATATTAACTTTAACAAATGAAACTATGTACAATAAGAACAATTATTAAGTAAGAATTGAATTACAATGTCCAGTCCATTTGTATTTGGCGAATTTAGAGAAAATATTCCATTATCTATACTCTCTTGATGAGTCCAAAGTTTTGTACCTAATTTACTTTCTATCATGACTAAGGGAAACTGTAACTATAACTATCTAGTCTTCAACTCCATCAGAGACCCAAGAAGGATATAATATTACGCAAGCAAGCAGGAATTGCAGAGCATGCAACTTCCAAAATTATGAAATGATAGAGACATCTGGCTGCCTAGACAGTCACCCAAGGTTCCTCTGTAACATTAGGGCATCCATGTTTAGCCTATAGTCCTAGAATATCTGACAGACTTTTCTATAAAGCAGGAATTTTTGAAGGACTGTCCTACCCTGTCTGGGCAAAGTTCTGCAGTTGCTTTCTTTTATGTCCTGCTTGTCCAGTTTGGACAGCAGTCTAGGCAAGGGCAGTTTCTTGCCTAATTGGCTAGCTTTTGCTATAAAGAAAGCAAACTCCATGTGGAGGTTCTTTGATGCCCATCATCCTTTTATGAAGGAGGTTGGTGCTGCCAGGAGCAGATGTTTCTCACTGTCATGAAAAGTCCTGTGTTATTAAAATATTAAAATGCCATATTCTTTAGTTCCCTGAAGTGTTTGAAGACCATCTATTTATTTAAAATATGTCTATTTAACATTGAATTTATTTAACATACCTAATAGGACTATAAGTTTAATTATTATAGATTACTAACTACTAACCTGCATTTCCTTACATTACATAACATTACATTTTTAAATGAGCTGCATAAGTATAATACCCCCAAACAAGAGTAGAAAGATACTTTAATATAACAAAAATAACTTGAAATTTGTATCAATATACCAAAATCCACACTAATATAAATATTTGAGGTCAATAGTTCTCTTTTTATCCTATATGATATTTCTATATCTCTCCTACATAATGACAAACATCTATAACCCATCAAATAACCAAAAAAAAACTCACCCTGTCTCTTAGGAATGTGGGTGTTGTGTTCTCCAGACTGCTTCCTGTTGTCTGGGACTACTGGCATCTATAAGAGACCCTGAAAAAGTTAGGATAATGGTCAAGTCCTGGCTAGAATAGTCTATCCTGCTAGACCATCTCAGCCAGAAACCTTGAAGCTGTTCTGGATGCAGAATTCCAAGGAAACTACAGCAGAGGTACTCTGAGAAGCTGGATCATCTGGGCCCCTAGTTTTCATTGGTGTCTGGTCCCCTTGCTCTGAAAACATAAACTTTCAAAGGTCACATAAATGTATAGATTGGATGTTGTACACAAGCCAGCCAAAGATGATTTTGTTTCATTTTATGTTTGAGCAGGTAAAACATATGTCACCTGTCTTATAGTTTTTCTAGGTTTATTTCTTTATGTCTGTAGCAAGGATTTTC